>JAYMFT010075902.1:0-14444 GCA_038088735.1 Panulirus argus
TATATATATATATATATATATATATATATATATATTGACTAGCACCCGAACTCTCACTAACACAACACACACAAACACACAAACACACGGACCCACGCACGTGCATGCCTGACCCGATTTGGGGTATGAATTTATCCACAAAGCTATGATATGGTACAAGCTTAAGATATAGTACAGGAGTAAAGAGTCAGGGCAACACGAGTTTTATTCATGTAAACCCGAACAACGGATCTAGTGATCGCAAATAGTAATCACTGGGTATCATGAATAATATATAACCTTTACTCCCCACATCATAAGAACCCCCCAGAACACTTCCCGGCACCAATTTTGTACAGGAAAAATAATCTACAAACAATTCATATGCTTCACGTTAAGCTATGCATGACTTACAGGATAATCAATCCTGTTAAAAACAAAGTTGACAGAGCTGCAAACAATAGAAAAATAGAAAAAGGAAAAAAGAAAAACGCATAAAGAAGAGTCCTCAAAACAATCACTGGCTGCTTAGCAAGCAATATATGCAGCACCTGCACAGTAAAACAAAAACACTTCAAATACTTCTCTGAAACATCATTAAATCCCTCCTACCCAATCCACACCAACCACCAGTCGCCCAAATATAGAACTTAACCCTGCTTCACAGTGCAACATACAATACTTAGAGAGATCGCCTTCCTCATCAAACACGACACTGAAAGGACATGTACACACCATAATGACTCGACTTGCATCAAACAACCGCCCTCCCCACCTAGTCTTAAGCTCTCTACCACCAAAGGCATACACATCTGATACACCATTCCCCAGGCAAGTGCGAATCATACTTTATCATCTGCATTCTGGACACTACCCATTTCATCAACATTACAAACATCGATTCAACATATTGCAAGACCCCTCATGACCAAAAGAGTAATATGCATGGTGAAGATACTGAAACATACACTTCAAACAGACATACTTTCTTCACCACACTTTTTGACCAGTGGTGCCGCTTAGTGGACGTAGCCAGCTGATCGCCGCGGAAGCCCCACTGAGGGGGATTCTTGGAGAGGAAAGCGAGTAAGTCTAACGTTGCTTTTATAGTCAATGGATGAAAAAAAGAATTCATTCTTCTTTGGTGTTATGAGATCTTTATATCAAGCACACCGAAATTTCTGAGCGCCCCTCTGCTGCCTCCTAGCATACGGCATCCCTCTAGTTTCTAAAACGCCAACTGGGTGCGGTGCAACTGACATTATTTACGCCACCTCAGTTAAATGAAGATTTTGCAGGTTTTCACAAAATTATTCTGTGAGTTTTCTGCCATCTTCCACCATCACAAACACCCTTGAAAGGACCTGCTCGTCTGCTAGAGTTTTGAATTACTTTTTCAGAAAGGGTTTTGGCTAATCATGTGTGATGAACGTGCATTCCCATAGATATAAAGTATTCTCCGACAGTAGGATTCGAGCCGCCGCCACTAGTGTGGAAGCTGGGGATGTTGGTGACTGTTGTGGAGCCCACGATAAAGAAATGATTATTTGGCAACAAGTAATCGAATACTGTAAATCTTGAATATGCAAACAACGGAATCTCAGCGATAATCTCCCGTCCAGTACACAGCAACCAGAGGTTGAAGTTTTACTGAAACATACTGTCAAACGCGGAGATGTATGACCATTGACCAACGAATAAAGGGCGCTGAATCAGCACATCCATCGACATATTACTGTCAAACGCTGGTCAGGCAACCTCCGTTTGCATCAGTTCTATACTAATGACGCTGGGCGCATGAGTAGTAAGATGGCGGGTGATACATGAGTGTTTTTTTGCTAAGTTCTTTGACTTTAAGTTAGGCAAGATTATGATACGCTATGTTAAGCAACGCCAGGTTATGATACGCTATGCTAAGTTAAATTCGATTTGGCGCGATTCAGCTAGGTTAGGTTTGACTAGGTCAAGTTATTACTAAACAAACTAAGCTAGGATTTTATTTTTTTTTTTTCATGTCCTCACGATACTCATTTTATTCAACCCCACAGTTTTCTTTCTTTCCCCCGGATCTTCAAATCCCTCCCAACTTTCTGGGGTTCATTAAAATTGTAGGATGAGCTCCAATTCATTCTCTTGTCAAAAATATCTCATTTCTTGCATAAAATCAAGAGAACGCGTCAATATTGCGATAATGCAATGACGTCAATGAACGTCGCATATTGATCTGTCAGAGCGCTCTACAGCTGAATGTCGTTTGACCTATGGCTGCTATTTAAGGTGCTAAATAACCAATGCCCAAACATTAATGTGTATATGGGATAATGACTTCGTTGTAATTTTTTCATCTATATAAAATGTTTTCCGGGGGAAAATATAATGTTATTTACGACAACAGTTTCAAAGTCATGTACTTCTCTGAATTTTTGTTTTACTCTTCTCTTATGTACACATTAGCTTAACATAAGCGACTGCATGTTTGTAAGAACCATCAAGGATGTAGTGGCTTTCCTAAGTTGAATACTGTGACAGGAAAAAAGTTATGATCAAGAGTTTTATATTTCCATGTTTCTGTAACATTGCTGTATCCGTATTCATGAAAGCTCTAAACGAAGGATTCACTCTCTGATTTTTCGACCTCGTTCTGACGGTTGGTAGACCTGGCGCGAGTCAGTAAGCTTAAGGTACGAGCATGCTATCAAGAGAAGTAGAAAAATTCTCTCCTTATCTTAGTCATACTTGCTCTGGGATATTATATCGTGATCAACGGTCCCGCTTCAAATAATCTGTTAATGATTTAGCAACAGGAGTCGTACATAAATATTGGCGAGTCTAAAGCTAGATTCAGTAAGACTAAGATATTCAATGGTTTCCTAACCAAGGACCTTAATAATTACGCCGACAACTTTCTGACCTTCATCATTATTGTAAGAAAAGGTCCTTGATTTTTCAGCGAGCTTCCGTGATCATTAGCAGGTGAAGCAGACTGAACACTCAACTGAAGGTGATAAATACTTTAACTGTAGAAAAGACAACGTTGGAGGTAATTAATATAATAAAGCAACCTGCTTCACGAGTCTTTATCACTTCATGTGTGGCGGCTGTCAGTGAAAAAATCATATTTTCAAATACTTTCGTATATGTATTCTGGTAGCCCATGTAACTTAGTTAAAATCTTAATAAACTTTTACTTTTTTTTTCAAGAGTTATGTACTTCATTCATGAGTGTCTTACACTCGTTTTTTTTTTTTCATATTTAAGGCTCCAATCACGGACAAAAGTCCACAACGATGCCGGGCCTTAACTGAAATATAGAGAGAATTATGAAAGGGAAAAAAAAGAAAAGACAATGGAAAGTATCTACGAATTTCTGAGAAAGTGAAAAACCTGTCCTTTAAAAAGTGCTAGGTCATAGTTATTGGGAAAGACATAGGACGGTAGAGTTCCAAAGCTTCGACGTGTGGGGAAAGAAACAGATATCAAAATGGCCCATCCTTGTGTTGCTGATGGCCACACAGTAATCATGGGACGCAGTAGCTTGCAGAGTATTGCGTGATCTGACTAGTGGTGTGGGTACATAAACAGCCAGCTCTCGGGAGATAAAACCAAAACAGTACCTATAGAAGTAGGAAAGTGAACCAACATTGCGGCGTAGAGAAAGGTGATCAAGTTTGGAAGTTAGCCTGGGACAGCTAATAAGAAGGACTCTGTCAAGTAAGGATGCAGTACTAGAACCACCCCAAACGAGAAAGCAGTACTCCATATAAGGACGAATCAATCCCATGTATAAACGGAGCAACTGCTCAGAAGAAAAGAAGTTTCGACATCTATTCAGGAAACCCATTCTCTTAGAAGCAGACTTAGCTACTCCTGTAATGTGGGGTTTCCAAGAAAGAATGGATGTTACAGTAATACCAATTATGTTCATTAAGTCAAGAGGTGGAATTACAGAACCATCAACGGAGAGATGAGAGTTGTAAGGAGTTTCGATAGAGAAGTAGGTAGAAATTGGGTCTTGGAGACATTAAACTTAACAAGATTTTGTGTACCCCACTGAGATATCCTGTCCAACCCTGAGTTTATCGAGGAAGCTATGACAAGGCGAGATGCAGATCGAGTGAGAGAAGAGGGAGCAGAATTGAAGGATGTGGATGAATGCAGTGTTGAATCGTAAGCGTATGAGTGCATTGTTTTATTTGTAGAGGAGAGAAAATCTTTGAAGAAAAGGAGAAAAAGTGTAGGGGACAGGACAGAACTTTGAGGGACACCACTGTTGATGGAAGAAAGGGGGAAAGTTGATCCATGAACAACCACAGAGACAAATCGGCCTGACAGGAAGCTAGATATCAATGAGCAAAGTGAGAGAGGGAAGCCAGAAGAAGGGAGCTTAGAGATGAGACCTCGATGCCACATCCTGTCAAAAGTATTAGATATGTCAAGGGCAACTACACAGGACTCCCCAAAATCTTTCAGGGATGAGGACCAGACATTAGCAAGATGGGAAAGAATATCACCAGTAGATCTCGCCTTCCGGAAACCATACTGGTGATCAGATAGAAGGCTGTGATTTTCGAGATGTTTAAGGATATGGAAGCTGACGAGGGATTTAAAGCCTTTGGAAATGGCAGATGTCAAAGCAACAGGGCTATAATTAAGGGAGTCAGAACGGTCACCCCTCTTATGGAGGGGATGTATCAATGCATGCTTCCAAGGAGAAGAAAAAGTTTTCGTTTATAAACAGATATGGAACAGACGAGCAAACACAAGTGCAAGTTCAGAGGCACACTCATTCAGTACACGGGGATGGATGCCATCAGGACCATAAGCCTTGATTGTGTCCAGAGAAAGAAGCGCTCTTCGGACAGTCCGAAAAGAGATTACAGGAAGAGGCATAGGATTACTAGGAGCATCAGAGGGTGAAGGAATGTTAGTCATCTAAAGTGGAATTAGAGGAGAAACAAGAACCAAAGAGAGTTGCTTTGTCAACGGGAAAGCCAACAATAGTAGCGTCAGAACGGAGAAGTGAAAGGAAGGTAGAGCGACAGAAGTTGTAGGAGATGCCCTTAGCTAAAGACCAGAAAGACCTATCAGCGTAAGACAGGAAGAGGTTATCGCACTTCCTTTGAATAAAGGAACGCTTCGCCTCACGGATAACGAGCTTGCAGCAATTACGGGCAGTGATAAAAGCTGAATGGGAGCCAGAGGAAGGAGAGTTTTTCTAAGCCCGATATGCCTGATTCCCAGTCTGGATGGCCTCCGAACAGGAACGGTTGAACCATAGACTGGAAAAAGGAGTAGTCTTGGAGGAAGAGGGGATAAATCCCTCCATTCCCGCTAGAACCTCTGCTATGCGTTTGGCTGAGACAAGCATCACCACATAAGAGACAGTAATATAGTCAAAGAAAATCAAAAGGACAAACCACATCAAGGCCGGGCCTTAACTGAAATATGGAGAGGATTAAGAAAGGGAAAAAAGAAGAGACAAGGGAAAGCATCTACGAAATTTGGAAGTGAAAAATCTGTCTTAAATTCTAAAATGTGCCGGGTCATAGTTATTAGGAAAGACATAAGAAGGTAGAGAGTTCCAAATCTTCGACGCGTAGAGAAAGAAACAGTTATCAAAACGGCCCACCCTTGAGTTGCCAACGGCCACACGCTAATCATGTGACGCAGCAGCTTGCCGAGGATTGCGTGGTCGAGCTGGTAGTGGGGGCATACAAGCAGTCAGCTCTCGGGAGCAGGTAAGTTCTTCCAGTCAGCTTTGTTGAAGTACCAATATATATACGTTAAGAAGGCGCTACTGGAGGGGAAGTGCCGTTAAAATAGATACATCTATGAACATCTATGAGCGTGTGAACAAATGAACCAATTGGGAACGAGATTGTGCAGTTATAGCGGGATGGATTAGAGGTGAAAAACAGATCTAGAATATATGAAGAGAGGTCACAGCGGTCAGGAATAAGGTTAGGGTGGGAGATAATTAGCTCTAGATCATTGAGAATGGAGAATGTGAGGGCTTCAACCCCTCACCATCCATATAGGAGGAATTCAACTAATCCCTAGGGTAAAATGTGAAATCCGTTAAGTTGAGGATCTCGGCTTCCGGGTTAGAGGATGCCACGGTCTCATGGCAGGAGTTTAGATAGTAGATAGTAGATTGTAGCATTAGGAGAGCAATAAGGGAAACTGAGGTAAAATGTGGTAGGTGGGAGAGAGACCTACAGCTACATAACATCAAAGTTTGGGGACTTAAGGTCCTCGAGGCGTGTAACAGGTGTGTTGATGTTGGAATACGTACAAATACCACCATTGAGCAAGAATCGTGAGTGGAGATTATAGCTGGATATGAGAACATCATTAGACATCTGTGTCTCAGACAGAAGTAAATTATGAGGAGAGGTACTAGACAGAGGGCGCTCGACAGAAGAGGGATTACTAGAGAGACCACGACTGTTTGTATTGTAAATAGAAAAAGAGGAAGGCCTATCAGAGAGAGAGAGGTCGTGGGAGGGGCCGGTACTACTACTGTCTGAGCCCTCCCTCTCATTGGCATGGTGGACACTACTTGCTTCCCATGAACCACTTGCCTGGTATTCATAGCTTCTCTAATATACATGACCTACCTGATATACATGACTTACCTGTTATACATGATATGTGTGGTATAAACCATTTGCCTGACGTACACTATTTGCGTGGTGTAAGTGACTTGCAGTGTATAAGCGACTTGCCTAGCTAACACAATTTGCCTTGTATTCATGATCTGCCTGTTATACTTGACTTGTCTTGTATACATCACTTGTATGCATGACTTACCTGTATAAATGAATTGCTTGGTATACATGACTTGCTTGGTGTACACCACTTGCCTAGTATAAGTGACTTGCTTGGTATACATGACTTGCCTGGTATACATGACTTGCTTGGTGTACATGACTTGCCTGGTATACATGACTTGCTTGGTGTACATGACTTGCCTGGTATACATGACTTGCTTGTTGTAAAACTCTTGTCTGGTACACATCACTTGCAGGGTATACATAACTTACTTGGTATATATGACTTGCCCAGTATACACCATTTACCTGGTGAACACGACTTGCGTGGTATACAGTATCTGTCTAGTGTACATTATTTTTTTGGTATATGTGACTTGCCTTGTATGCATGACTTGCACGGTATACATCATTTGCCTGGTAATGAACTGCTTGGTATACATAATTTTCTTGGGGTATATGAACTGCCTGGTATACACCATTTGCCTCTTTTATATGGCTTGCCTGGTGTATACCACTTTTCTGGTATACATGACTTGCCTGGTAAAAACCATTTACCTAGTATACATGACTTGGCAGGTATATATGACTTGCCTGGTGTACACCAATTGCATAGTACACACTACTTGTTTAGCATATATAAACTACGGGGTATACATGACGTACCTTGTATACGCCACTTCCCTGGTATATATGACTTGCTTGGTTACATGACTTGCCTGGTATACACCACTTCCTTAGTATACATGACTTGCCTGGTTTATATGACTTACCCGGTATACATGAATTGCATGCTATATACCACTTGCCTGGTATACATCACCTGCCTGTACACAGTACCTATTTATCATACACCACTTACATGATTTACACCACTTGCCTGACATACATGTCTTAGTATATATGACCTGGCCGATATACAACTGGCTGGTATACATGATTTGCCTGGTATACACCACTTTTCTCGTATAAATGATATACCTGGTATACACCACTTGCCTGTTGCAGACCACTTGCCTAATGTAAACCAATAGCCTGGTATTCATGATTTGCCTTGTAATTTTCCTATTGCACACCACTTACCTGGTATACATGAATTGCTTGGTATACTCATGAGTGAATTACCCGGTATATATGAATTGCTTGCTATACATGACTTGCCTGGTATACATAGCGTGCCCGGTATACACCACTTGCCTGGTATACATGACTTGCCTGGTATATTACACCTGAATGGTATACATGAGGTGTCTGGTATACACCATTTGCTTGGAGTACGTGACTTGTATGGTATATTCACACATGTATAACACCTGCATGGTATTTATGGCTTACCCGGTGTTTATAAATTGCCTGGAGTAAACGACTTGTATGGTATACATGACTAGCGTGATATACACCGCCTGATAGGCATACATCACTTGCCTGGTATACATCACTTGTGTACACCACTTGTCTAGTAAACACAGCTTGCCTGGTATACACCATCTCCCTGGTATACATGACTTTCCTGGTATACACGACTTGCCTGGTATATATGACTTGCCTGGTGGACATGATTTGCCTGGTTTAAACCTATTGCTTGGTGTACGTGAAGGGTGCGGTGGCGAGCCAGATGACCCTTTCCACTGTGACCTGCACTGTCTAGTTGACCGGTAAATATTTTCCTGACTTTTTCCGTCAAAGAAACTTTTGAGGTACGAGAAGATTACTAAAAATCATTGATTCTTTGCTGTAGAAACACATAATATTCTTGTCATCTTCAACAAACATTTGCCATGTGGAAAAAAAAGAGTTAAAATTTTTAAGGTTGTAAGATTCTTGACGATCGAAAACTGAAGAAATTATGAAAACAAAATTCTGAAGATATTCTGATGTTCAGCCCTTGAGGAGAAGGGCAGGACCCCTGGACACAACGGTATAGCCTCTGGGTATGATGGCGTGAAACGTTCATACTGTGAGGCTACAGAAAGATAACCCATGTGACTGCCTGCTCTGTTTCCCTTAATTCCATTTCTTGTTTGTATCTGGACAACCGGAAAGCATTTCACACTGTACTTCATGGGAGGCTGATCAAGAAGCTTGATCATCAGGTAGGAATAAGGGAGAAATTCCTTCTCCTTAATAGACCTAACTCTTTTCCTATTCACTATATCAACGTTTGTGGTCTCTCTAGTAACCTCTCTTCTGTTGAATACCATCCGTCTAGTACTTCTCCTAATACCTTACTTCTCTCTGAAACCCACTTGTCTAATGATGTTCTCACTAGCCTCTTTCTCATACCCAACTATACTCACGATTCCGGTTCATAGGTGGTTATTGTGAGCTATTCCAGCATCAACACATCTGTGGTAAGTCTCGAGGACCTTGAGTCCCTAAACATTGCTGCTATGTGGCTCAAGGTCTGTCTCCCTACTACCACACTTTTCCTCTGTTTCGCCGATTGCTCTCCTGATTCTACAAATTTCACATCTTTCTTCGACTATCTAAACTCCTGCCATAAGACTGTGGCATCCTCTCACCCGCAAGCCGAGATCCTTTACCTAAGGAATTTCAACGTTTACCATAGGGAATGATTGAACTCCTCCTACACAGATTTTTGTTTTTGTAGTCCTCACGTTCTCCATTCTCAGCGATCTGGAACAAATTATATCCACCCAACCCATATTCCTGACCGCTCTGACCTCTCTTCTAATATTCTGAATCTGTTTTTCGCTTCTAATCCTTCACTCTGTAACTACATAATCTCGTCACCAATTGGTTCATCTGGTCACACGCTCATAAATGTATCTCTTCTTACGGCAACCCAACCCCCTTTCAGCAGCCCCTGCTAAACGTAAATATTGGCACCTCAACAAAGGTGACTGGAAGGACTCAAGAAGATTCTTTTTTTGACTTTCCTTGGGTAAATTGCTATCTCTTATGTGGTGATGCTTCTGTCTCCACCAAACGCATAGCAGAGGTTAATGTTGCAGGAATGGAGGTATTTATCACATCATACTCCAAGACGAGCTCTTCTAACCCTTGGTTCAATCGTTCCTGTTCTGAGGCCCTTCAGACAAGGGATCAGGCATATCGGGCTTAGAAAAACTCTCCCTCCTCCGACTCCCATTCAGCTTCTATCACTGCCCGTAATCGCTGCAAGTACGTTATCCGTGAGGCGAAGCGGTCTTTAATACAGAGGCAGTGCGATAATCTCTCCTCGTCATCCACTGATAGGTCTTTCTGGTCTTTAGCTAAGGGCATCTCTAACAGCTTCTGTCTCTCTACCTTTCCTTCACTTTTCCGTCCTGATGGTACCATAGCTGTCTCTCCCGCAGACAAAGCAGCTCTCTTTGGTTCTCGTTTCTCCTCTAACTCCACCTTGGATGACTTGACAGAGTTGAGTCGAAAGCGGTCCGACTTATAAACTGTCCCAGACTAACTTCCAAACTTGACCCCCTTGCCCTACGCAGCAATGTTGGTACACTTTCCCCCTTCTATAGGTATTACTTTGGCTTTTGCTCCCGAAAACTGGCTGCTTGTGTGCCCACACCACTAGCTAGACCATGCAATACTTGGAAAGCTACTGCTTCACATGATTATTGTGTGGCCATCGGCAACTTAAGGGTGTGCCGTTTTGATAACTGCTTCTTTACTTACACGTCGAAGCTTTGGAAATCTTTTACCTTCTCATGTCTTTCCCAGTGACTATGACCTAGCTCATTTCAAAAGGTAGGTCTTTAACTTTCTCAAAAATTCGTAAATACTTTCCCTGTCTTTCTTTTTCAGTGTCTTAATTCTCTCTATATTTCAATTAGGGCCCGGCCTTGATGTAGACTTTTGTCTGTGACTGGAGTCTTCAACAACAACAAAAAAAAAGAAAAAAAAAATCCTTCACCCCCTGATGATCCTCTTACTACTCCTATGCCTCTTCCCGCAATATCTTTTCGAACTGTTCCAAAAGCGCTTCTTTCTCTAGACACAAGCAAAGTTTATGGTCCCGATGGCATCCGTCCCTGTGTACTGAAGGAGTGTGTCTCCGAACTTGCACATGTGCTTGTTCGTCTGTCCTATATCTGTTTAAAAACTAAAACTTTTCCTTCTTCTTGGAAGCATGCTTTGGTACATCCCAAAGTCTTTGAATCCCTCCTCAACTCCCACGTCCTTAGACATTTCGAATCGCAGTCTTCTCTCTGATCACCAGTATGGCTTCCATAAAGCGAAATCCACTGGTGATATTCTTTCCTGTTTTACTAATTTTTGGTCATCATCCCTGAAAGATTTTGAGGAATCCTATGTAGTTGGCATTGATTATTCAAAGCTTTTGACAGGATGTGTCAGCGGGGTCTCACCTCTAAGCTCCCCTCTTCTGGCTTTCCTCCCTCACTCTGCTCCCTCATATCTGGCTTCCTCTATGACCGATCTATTTCCGTGGTTGTTGATGGATCAGCTATAAACTTTTTTCAATCAACAGCGGTGTCCTTCAAGGTTCTGTCCCGTCTCTTATTCTTTTTCTCCATTTTATCATTGATTTCCATTCTTCCGCAAATAACCAAATGCACTCATACACTGACGACTCAACACTACATTCCTCCACATTCTTCAAATCTGCTCATTCTTCTCTCACTCGATCTGCATCCCATCGTCACACAACATTCTCAGTAAACTCAGACTTGGGCAGGATATCTCAGAGGGGTAGACCAAATCTGATTAACTTTAATGCTTCTAAGACCCAGTTTCTACCCATCTCTCTATCGAAAATTCCTCCCAACTTTCCTCTCTCCTTTCACAGATCTGTAATTCTACCTCTTGACTCTATGAACATACTTGGTATTATTGTAACATCCACTATATCTTGGAAACTCCACATTACGGAAATAGCTAAGTCTGCCTACAAGACACTGGGAGTCCTGTTTAGATGTCGAAATCTCATTTGTTCCGAACACTTGTACCGTTTATACAAAATATTATTGTTTCGTCCTTGTATAGAGTACTGCTCTCACATCTGAGGTAGTTCTAGCTCTGCATCCTTACTTGCCAGAGTTTAGTCGAAAGTGGTCCGACTGCAAAATTCCCCCAGGTTAGCTTCAAAACTTGAGCCCTTTGCCTTACGCTGCAAGGTAGGTTCAGTTTCCTTCTATAAATATTTCTTTATTTCTTGTTCCCTAGTGCTGGCTGGTTGTGTGCCCCCACCACCTGCTAGACCACACAATACTCGGCAAGTTGCTGCTTCACATGACTACTATGTGGGCGTTGATAACTCAAGGGGGGGCAGCTTAGATAATTGTTTTTTTCCCTACACCTCGAAGCCTTGGAACTCTAACCTCTTACGTCTTTCCCAATAACTATGACCTGGCACATTTAAAGACGGGTACTTCACTTCCTCCACAATTCGTGAATACTTTCCCTTGTTTCTGTTTTTCCTTTTCATTAACCTCTCTGTATATCTAACCTAAGGCGAAAACTAGAGAGGTTTCTCACAGATTCGTCACCGCGCCCAAAGAAACACAAAGAGTTAATAGAGAAGGTACAGAGGAGGGCATCAAATATGGTAACAGAATTAAGAGAGAGGAGCTACAGGAAGAGGATAGAGGGTTTGAATTTTCCCACCTTGGAAGAGTGAAGAGTGAGGGGTGACCTGATCACAACCCTCAAGTTTCTGAAATAGATCTATTACGTATATAGTGAAAAGTTCTTCGGGAGAAGTAGGGACAAAGCAACCAGAGGACATAACATGAAATTAGCCAAAAAACTTTTTAAAAAAGATGTAAAGAATTACTCTCATAGTATAACTGTGATGGATAAATGAAATAAGATGACTGAGGACATGGTAATTGCAGACAGCATACATAAATTTAAGAAGTATGATAATGTTCAAGAGATGGGGATCCCAAGAGAGTAAAACTCACTCTCCTACAGTACAAATACGTAATTACATGAGCTGCAGCATTAAGATATGCTCTGTAGATAATCGTAGCTGACCGAGATAGGGTCTTACCTCCCAGAACAAAATCTGTGACCATGTGAGCTGGATTGTCTGGTTGTACAACTCTCAGGGTGGAGTGTGTTTCCGCTGCATTACCAGAGGCATCTAGTCCTTGAGAGGTGACCTCAATAACCTCCCCATTACGTCGGTAGTTGCTAGACAAACACGACTTGATGCTTTGGAATATGCTCTCCTGTGCCTGGATCTCATACCATACTCCCATATACTGAATAAGAAACAATCATTTAATGTCATACCATAAAATAATCTGAGACATACTAAATAAATTTCAATTCATGCAAGTGCAGCGGCAGGGCAGTTCTGCAATACATGGGTACAACACATAATCATGAAAAGTCATGATTGTAATATGTATAACTTATGTTGCCCAATACTTGCACACCTTACCTTATCAATAGAGAAATCTTTCTTTAACTCAAGACTTGGACAGGAAGCAGCTTGACCTCGTGCACACCACCATACCACCAGCCATGGTAACAGCTGCAGCCGCATCTCCCACCACATTATGTGCCTCACCTGAAAGGCATAACGAATAACAATAGTTCAAGAGTAACCTTATACTGCAATGTTCTGGGGATGGAAGGTTAGTGTAACTTCCTATCTGTACTGTACGGGGAGAGTGTTTTACGCACGTGGTGCCACATCTCTTGATCATTCTCTATAATATTGCGCCTTAAATCTATGTAAGCTCTCTGCTCTTACCGTTCATCTTATTCCACCCAAACTATGAAGGTATGTCTTTACATCTGTTTTCCAACAAGTGTTTTGCTTTCATGTTACGCCCTCCGCTTCCTCTATCCCTACAGCTCTCGAAGAACTGTTCACTGTCCGCGTCATCGATATGTTTAAAAAGTTAAAGGTTGTCATCAGGTAACCCCAACTCTCCTCTCTCTGAAGGTAAACAAAGTCAAAGCCTCTAACCTTTCCCTGTGGCTCAGTTGTCTTAATTCTAGTAATATTCACTGATGCCTCCTCTGCACCTTCTCTATTTGCTCTTTGTGCTTTTTCAGGTGCGGTGACCAAACATGAGCAGCTTATTTTATTTTTGGCCTAATGCACGATATGAAGAGCCTGCTTATTATATCCTTATTGATATGCTTGAAAATTATTCTAACACTTCCCAATAGAGAGTTGGTCTCTTTTAACTATTTTCTTAAGTTGGACTCAGGCGAAGGCTAGCGACGATGTCGATTCCCAAGTCCTTCGCACACACGGAATCCTGAAGCTTATTTCCTGCTCGATAATAAACATAATGAGGTCTTCTTTCACCGTGGCCCATCCTCCGTATAGATAACATCAACCATGTGTCAGGACAACTTTGGAGTCTGTTGAGGTCTCATTGTAAGGCGATGCAATTCTCCTCACTCTTCACTTCCCTCATGACCTTTGTATCATCTGCAAACATATTCAGGTTGGATTCCATACCTTCAGACAAGTCATTTCTACAGATCAAGAAGAGCGAGGGTCCCTGAAGAGAACCCTCTGGCACCATACAGGACACGTCGACCCGTTTAGAGAGTGTGTGTGTGATCACTACCCGTCTGTTACATGGGAAATTTTACACCCGTGTCTCTTAAACTTGTATATGTACCATATCTTCCCTCTTATACATACACACACACACACACACACACACACACACACGCGCACACACATACACACACACACACACGCACACACACACACACGCACACACACACACA
>JAYMFT010075913.1:0-14444 GCA_038088735.1 Panulirus argus
CACAGCTCCCTATCCACATCTAGGCCCCACAGACCTTTCCATGGTTTACCCCAGACGTTTCACATGCCCTGGTTCAGCCCATTGACAGCGTATTTTCGCAAATCAAAGCGCCAATTATAGGTACTCATCTTTGAACATAGAGGAATCTCAGAGCCTGCAAAACAATTAGCTATATAGTACACCATGCAGTGCGATCGGCGCGCATGCCCGGTACTCCTACCAACAGTTTCAGCTGGATTCGTTTACGGCTGTCACCACTCGCTGCAACATTACAGATTTCTCAATAAAGGAGTCTCTACTGACCATTAGGGATAAGCCTTCATAGCGAACAACGATACTTCTTTAAAACTCGTGTCTTTAGAATAATTGTCTTCATATGCTAGGTCATGTAAAAGTGAGTTTTTATGTCAAATAGAAATTTATCACTGTATCTATGTCTGTTCTCTTAGTGTGACTTTTACTTAAGGTTTATGTATGGATTTTTCTTTTAACCTTGCAGTTGATTATGTTTTAAGGTTACTGATACCTTACTTTGCTTGTTTTTTTTTTCGGTCATTTCATGTGTAGATATATGTACTGTTGTATATTATTTCGTCAGCATTAACTACACCAATTAGGTGTTATTGACAGGTTCTACTGCAGGAGAAACAGAACAACGAAAGTGTGAAAGTACTAAATTTCTATTACTTTTTAATAGTATGGGGAGGGAGTTTTACAATCATGGCGCCCCATTGCTTGAAGTTTCTAATATCATAAAACATTTTGGATTCTTGTATGCTTTCCACGTTCAAAGTTTCATTCCTCAGTTCCTTCCATTCATCCATTACTGTTATATTATCTTTTCATCTTGTTCACAGGCTGTGACCAAGTCTCCCCTTATTCTTTCTGTCTTTCATGGTAGAGAGATTCATGGGGTCTAACATCTCCCATTAACTAAGCTGTTGTAATTCTTGTATCAAAATTGTTACCCTCCTTTGGGCTTCTTTAAGATGCTGTAACTATACTTTAGAAACACATTCAAGTTTTGTTCTTATGTGGGATGTGAGTAGTTTTTGCTGAGTATTTGCTTATTCGTAGGCATGAATGCAATTGCAAAATTTGCCAGAAGAGAGAGTGCCTTCTTTAGCATTATTCTGTAGTGGAGTTTTGACGACAGATTAGGCGCGGTCTCGACTCCCAAGCCGCTTTAACATAAAAATTTCAGCCTTTTGAATTTTACATGAGAGTCGTATCGTGACCTTTATGCGTGCTCGGTCGACTTTACTATGCATTTACTCAGGGTTTCATTAATCATGTGAAAGAACAACTTTGGTGTTTCTCTAGAGTCCCTTGCAGATTAATGCAGTCCTCTTCACTCTTTACCTCCCTTTTTATCTGACCCCATCGGCAAGCATCGTCAGACAGGGGTCCAATCCTTCTGGCCAGTCATTGACACAGATCTAGAGGAGCAATATTTCTAGGATCGAATCCTGCGGTACGCTGCAGGTCACCGCAACCCTATTTAGAAAAGGCTCTTTTTTTTTGACACGTGCCCTTTGTTCTCGTCCACTAATATAATTTTCTGTCCACTGAAAGAGCCTCTTATTAATCATTCATGACTGAAGACCTAGCTTCTTTACCAATCTCCTGTGTGGTATAGTGTTAAATGCTTTAAAACCGATTTGGTACGAACAGTCCCACCTAACCTTCATTTTTATCTGAAAAGGAGCTCACTCTCTAAGAGACTCCGTGCGTGTGTGTGTGTGTGTGTGTGTGTGTGTGTGTGTGTGTGCGTGAACACCATAGTTGGATATCAATTTTCATGTCATAATTATCAAGGCAGCAGAATATAAAAGAAGTCTCGTAATCTTGTGCTCTTTATGTACCTAACCGTTATGTTGCAAGATACTCCAGAAGCTATGTTAATTTTGCAGTTCACAGGTGGAATAAAATAAATGCCTTTGCTTAACTCCGCTCTCGCTACTTGCTGTTTGTTTTTCTTCATGAAGATATTTCGAACATATCTCAAACGTTCGGCTTCACGAAATCTTTTACGTTCATAGTAAACAGACATATCAGTGGCTGGTAAAGATATTGCATGGAAAATATGCATTTTTCCTCAGGGGTACATCGTAGTTTGCCGTAATAAAGGCTGCATTTTTTTTTTGTTCTTGAATGTAATGAGCCACTGGCTGGGGTAGCTTTAGCTTTATTCATGATATAGTCATGAGCCGAGGCTCGCTGGCTATGAAATTAAAAGCATAATTTGCGTATAATTATGCTGCCTAAAAGCACAGCATTCGTTTAGAGTATTTGGAGTGAGAAAAAGGGAGAAAAAGGATATTAGTTCTGCTTGATGATATCGTTTGCTGTGGAATCGTAAAACTCTATGATATGGAATATGAATGTCCTAATTCCTTGTTTGTATCTTGAGTGCCTTCTCTGGGGGAGAGTTGGACACGAGAAATTCTGTCTCAAGATCGAATTAATGGATCTTGTTCAAATCTAACTCACAGGCAAATCCCCCAGCCCAGATGATAGGTATTCAGGCCTATAATCGTGAATACGAAACTACTCTGACCATCTTAATTGTCCTGATTTTAGGCAGGCTACTGACCAGTATGACTGAGTGTCCCTGGAAGCGCAAATTAAGCGTAATCAAAGCCCTAGCTATATCGTGCTTCCAAAGATTGTTCATCAAGGAACCTCCTTCATCAGGAGATTACCAGAGTCAGGGAAGCCTTTGTTAACGATAGCATTTCTAAGAGAAAACTTTGGCAAAGAGATGCGTTATATCATTCGTAGCGGATCATCAATCACATCCAGCGGCAAACTGTATGTACATACCGGGTTTTCTACAAGAACTAGATGTGTGTCTTGCCTATCGAACGACAAACGCATCCTGAAGGAAATAATAACATCGGAATGTTATCTGCAACATACTTATAGATCAAATGAACGTCATCATCAACAAAATCAAGAAAACCAGCGAATGCAATTGAGAGAAACGCAAAACTTACAGAGAACACTAACCTATTTTGATTTACGTAGTCTTCAAGTACTCCTGTATGCTCATTACGACTAGGCTTCCTGTCAGTTTGTTTAAAATTTACCTGCATGTTAATTAATGTTTTCATTCAAAAATAAAACAATTTTTTTTTCTATCTCCGTTGTAAACCTGATGTTGAGTGTCGGTTGTTTATACGACGAAAGAAATGATAAGCTTGAGAAGGCCATCGAAAAATTACAAAAGAGTTATCAACATAACACGGGCAGACCAGGACGGACTATCGTACAACCAGTTATTATCATGGAAGCACGTAAACAAGCTAGCTAAGTTGGGGGTCATTCCCACACCTAGCTGTGCGTAAAGTTATCTTCAAATATAAAACATGAAATCAAACCAGAGTTGTTTAAAAGAAAATTAAGATGGTTCTTGCCGTTTTATTTGCTTTTATTCCATTCGCTTGAACGTGTATGCCAGTACAGCGCAAATTACTAACCTCTCCTAGCACTCAGAGTGGATCTGGCACGAGTTGCATCTTAATTGTAAATACCAACACACACACACACACACACACACACACACACACACACACTCACACACACATATGTATACATTTAGGTCTTTGTCATGGCTTCTTTTTCTTGAACCAAGTCGCCCCTTCAGTGCTTGATAGAGTAATTGACTTGGTAATGACCCTCTTGATTTCAATATGACTGGAATTTCTTTTCAGTTTCATTTGCTATATTAAGCTATAAGCGCTTCACAATGACATTTCATGTTTTTCCTTTTTTACAGTTTTTCTGCGCATATTCTTACAACTTGCTCTGTCACATTGGTTATTGTTCGCTTTGAATTTAAGCGCTATTTTCTTAAAGAACGAGTAGTTCTTTGTTTCACTGTTCCAGTATTGTGGCTTCGTCCAGGAAAAGGTTGTCTGCTACGCGTTAACAGATAAGTTCCCTCTACTACTATATCATTAAAGCTTATCCAAGTTACGTCCATAACGTTTACGTTGACGGCGTCTCCCCCCTCATATCCTGCTAGAGCAATGCGAGATCATTAGAATTTGCACGTCTAAATTTTGTTTTTTCCTTCACAACTTTCGTGCTGACCAGCATTATGAGCAATTTTGTGAGTTACCTCAAAATTGATTTAACGGTGATCATTCGTACCAGACTTTTCTCCAACTGCAATATCATAGACGAGATTCTCATTTGTAGTAAGAGCTAAATATATCATGTTCACGCCGTTGGCAGGAATCTGAATGAAATGCATTAGGGCGCTGATAAGCAAGTTTAGGTAGAGTTCGCGTCTTGAGCAGTAGGCAAGGGATCCTCCCCACACAGATACCGATATGCTAAAACCTCCAGTTTGAATGAATTGTGGTAATTACAAGTTTTGCTGACTTGTCGCAAAAGTCTTATGCCTATCTCTGGCGTCCGGGAAGGGAGCATCTAATCACACTTTCATTTTCTTATGAAGCTTATCTTTGCATTGCAACAAGAAAGGAAAGATGAAATCGATTTCATCAACAGCTACGACGTGTGGCAGTAAACTGTATACATTAGCTTTCACAAGGAACAAGACAACGCCATCTACTTCGTTGCGTCTGTCACTCTTCAACAGAGTGTACGCTGGAATGGCATATATAGTGTGCAGTTGCTAACACTGCAGACATTCATATTACAATCACTGCCATAACAATTTGCCCGGCGACCGCAGGCATTACAGCAACTTGCTTGATGGCCTCTGATAAAACTCTTTGCCTGACAGCCGGGTACATGAAAACATTACGAGAGTGCTTTTTACTTGACTAAACATAGCTGGCCTGCCATGTCCGTTTTAGCTCCGCAGATATTTACCTAACCGCCATTGACTAAACTTTTGCTAACGTGCTTGATACTGGCCTAAAATGTATTGACCTAACTGCTGTTTGCATGCTGGTGGCTGGCATGTCCGTTACTGACCCGGCTGAGGTTGGTCTTTGTTTGTTCTGACCTGCCTACTCCGGTCTGACCTCACTGCTTGCATCGACTTCTACCGATCTCATTGCCGCAGTCTTGGCTTGAATCGTATTGACCTGACTTCTGCTTTAATGATTTGTTCTGGTATCACTGTAACTTTCTTAACCTGTACTAGCCTGACTTTTAATGACCTGACCACGGCTGGCCCGATCTGTACATACCGCAGTGCTGTAGGCCTGAACTGGCCTGGTTTGAATACTCCCGGCCTGACCTGTATCATTCTGACTGCTACTTGCCTAAAGTATAATCACTTGACTGCTAATGACCCGGTCTTTACTGACCTGAGCTGTCTGTTAGCGTTCTGAACTTTACTGATTTTGCTGCAGTTGGTGTGACCTCCACTGACCTGATTGCTACTGGCCTGATCTGCAATGGTTGGAATGCGACTTTCTTGATCTGTATACTGATGTGCTGATTTTCATTCTCCTCTGTTGTTACTTGTCAGATCTGTGATGATCTGTTGCTTCTGGCCTGACCTGCTTCCTGCTTATATGGCTCATACAAACCTGATTTTCAATTGGTGACCCACGTTGATCAAAACTTCTGGCTCTGACCTGAATCATACTTGCTTGGCTACAACAGAGATGACCTATGCCTCGCCGGACTGAGTACAACTTACTTGAGTGCTGTTGCCCTAACCAGCACAGACTCAATTGCTACTGGCTTGATCTCACTACAGATATACCCTGGTTGCTTTTGAGGGTAATTTAGAAGTTGATGATTGACCACGGCGTCATCCTCACATACAGCGTCGAAGTTCCCATGCGACACACCATTTTCCTCAAAGATGTCATGGAAACTTATCTTCGGCTGTGCGTATTGCTCTCTCATCCGCCAGTTCCTGCCGAACCTGTCCTGGAGGATTCCCATATGCTTCATGTCCATTGTGAGTAGCGCTTCTCTCTCAGCTAGCGAATGCTTGTCAGTTCCCGTGGCATCAGGTAATTTTAATGTCCCTCATGGGGATTGGTCATCGCTCTACTTATAACCATTCACTTCCTTGTAAATTAATCGTAAAATAACAACATCTGTTGTAAGCATTGTGTTGCTCCTTTCTACTAGCAGATACGCACTGTTCCCAGTGAGTCCTATAAGCTCAGCGACCACTTTAGATGTTGCTCTTACCAGATAAACGTTCAGTATCTGGACCCAAGGCTGAGTGGTTTCCACGTTTTCCGGAAGGAACCCTGCAATATTGAAGACTTCTCTGAATATTGTTGATCCTTCCATTAGTATCTTAGATATTAGCAGCGAACTATTTATATTTCACATATTCAAATACGTATGGTACAACGCTGGAACGTTCACTGCACATTCGTATTTCATTGAAAGGAAATCAACTTTGTTCATCTTGATATCGTATTTCGTTAACAACAAAATTTCTCATAAATTCACTTTCTCTTCACCATACAGCAGTCCTCGAGAAGTTTATGATATAATATTTTCAGCAGTCAATCAGTTTTTGGCGTTTCACTGGAAAAGGTTAACGCTGTCGGCCATTACCCCCTCACTTCATCATGAACATGTCAGTCTGCTATTCCTCCCTCCCGAGCGTCATTGTTTAGCAATGAAATTTGACGGACGTACTTAATTACAAGGGAGTGAGAACTCCCCGAGGAAGAGAGCCATCGCTCCTGTGATTGTTGGTGTAGTAAGAAAAAAAAAAAGAAAAACGAAAGAGTGCTGGGCTACTTTAGGGACGGGAGGAGAAGGTAGGATGGTCACCTCCAACAATAATAAAACGAGACGCCACACGGAGGTAACGAAGGCTCGCAGACAATCCCAGCAAGGCACCCAGGCCAAGGCGGGAGACTGAGGGATGGCAAACGAATAGATATGTGAGGTTGCCTCGGCGATCTCGCAAGCTGACCCGCACTGAGATGTTAAGGGAAGGGGGAAGAAAGGGGCCGACCTCAGCATTTCCATGAAGGACCCTTAAGGAAGAGACCGATTAGAAGCGAAAGGAAGTTAAGTACGGTTAAACAGACCTCCTGAGTTTATACAGGGGAGGTCTGAGTGATCACACTGAAGGAAATGGTGCGATAAAATCAGCAACATTTTGGAGATCCTCAGAGTTCTGTAGGACACAAGGGTGTCACATGCAAGGGATAGGCGAGACTATTAGCTTGTGAGTCCCACAAGAGGATACTGAAGGGTCGCTCACAAAAGAAGCAGTTTTACGTAGATTAACAAATGATCATTTAGGAAACAGTGTGTTATCGCCGGGATACTCAAAAAGATACCGACGTTTCTCAAGCAGAAGAGAAAGGGCAACTCTAGCAGGCCCGTCAAGAGACCCCATGAAGGTTTCAGCTACATGGAAGCAGGCAGCTTCAGTATATGCTCAAGAGGACTACAATAGGTAACAAAGGGATCACAGAATGCCTGGAGTAGCTCTCACTAGTTACAGTGTTGGCAGAGCAGCACCACTTATCTTCTTGGCCATATCAAAGGCGGATGGGTAGAAAAAATGATGGAAATCTTACCATGATTGATGACGTTATGGTAATTAGGAGACTAATGAAACATCTTTTTTGCCTGAGCAAGTACCTGACTTCTTCCTTCTGGAACAGATTCTTGCAACCACACGTTCTCTTTAATATAGAACTTCTTTTAGCACTTATATCAATATCAGGCTGAATTAATGAAGACATTTTTAGGAGGCTTTGGTATTGAGCTTTGTAATTTTCTTTGGACGTAGGAACTCTCATGAATTTTGAGACATAAGTCAAGTATTATTATGACAAATTGACAGTTATAGGCTTTGCCACGGCTTTCTATTTTTATTGTTTCTCTCAGTAGGCTGTCAACACCTCCCTTGTCTCTCCTTTCCCGTCTGCCTCCCTCATCCTATCCGTCATTTGTCGGCCTTTCTCTTCGTCCGATTCTGTCCCTTTTTCCTAGCCCTGTACTTCTCCTGGTCTATCTCTATCCTAGTGTTGATCACTCCCCTGTCCCTTATCCTTCTCGTTCTTCGATATTCCCTCCTTCTCCCCATCTCTTTGTTCCCTCTCTCTCGTATCTGTCCTCGCTCCATCTCTCCCGAGTCCCTCTCGAGTGTTTCCACCCTCAACCCAGCCTTCCCGTATCTCTATCCTCCCCGTCTCCTTCCGCACCCCATATCTCTCTCCCAGTTCATCTCCTTTAGGGACACAGAAAGTCTGAACCACTTCCATAATTTCTCCTGTTTTTTCTTTTACGTCAAACCATTTGTCAGTAATGCCAGCTTGAAGTTATAATGCTGATGCATATAAGGCATTTAACGCGCAATGACGTTTTCCTAATCCTAGAGATGACTGAGCTGGCTGGACCCGAATTCAATATACCTGACGATTTTCGTGTCATAAAACAGATTAAGATATTCTGGGCACAAGGAGGCGTGCTGGTCGCTCTCCATGTTGCATGCTAACAGACAAATATTTTTTTAATCAAAACTTTTGTCTTCCTATGTGTAACCTTCCAACTTTGTGTCCAGTTATTGTTACATTTTTTAGAGTTTATAAAAAGGAAGCGTGGAAAGACACAGAAACACATAACTTAAGTAAATTTTTTGATAATCAAATGGATAAGGAGTTATATGAAATAATCTATCTAATATTTTCCTCTGAATATATATGAAAATACAACGAGACTAGAGGCTTTGCTAGATAGTGCACAACAATCATGTGTGGTTGATATGGGAATCAGAAAGTGTATATTTAAACGATATAGTGTAATACGGATGTGAAAAAGAGAAAGACTTTCTTGAATGTCAAAAACGGAAAATTAGTCATGGAAAATATTACAGATGAAATTCTGGGTAACGTTCATGAATATGCAAGCAAATTACAAACACACTGTCGTGCATAGTATGACTGGACAGTTTATATTACAATAGCTGGGGAGCTGTTAAGGCTCCATGAAGATCCACTGTGAGCATACAGCGCTAAAGCTTCAGAGAGTTGTTGAATCTGTGGATGGTATGTCTCGTAGTTCTTTGGAACAAGAGGACAGATGATGTTGCTATACCTCATACTGAGTAAATGAGCATGCCCTAAGTTATGGCTACACGCAGATGACGGGGGACTGGTTATACAGGAAAAGTATCAAACATAAGTGAACCATATGTGTGGGTGTGTGTGTATGTGTGTGTATAGATGCATAGGGGTAAAGACATGGTAAATGTATGTTTCTCTACCCGTAATACACAAATAGTAGTCACACACACACACACACACACACACACACACACACACACACACACACACACGGGAACAAAGATTGTACCAAAAACTGAGAAAGCTGAGTTACGGGGAAAGACTAGAAGAGGCCACCTTGGAAGAGAGAAGAGTGACGGGTAACCTGATCACAAACTTTCAAATATTCGAAACAGGTCGATGACGTCGACAGAAGTAGGGATGAAGCATCGAAAGGATATAAACATGGAAAATAGCAAGAAACTTGATATGAAAGATTTATTGGAAGAACACCAGCAGTATAAGAGTAGTGGACGAGTGGAACAGAGTGAATGAGGACATAGTTAATGCAGACAATAGACATTGATTGAAGTTGTATGATGCTAGAAATAGATCAGATAGATCAAAAGATGTGGGGGGTTCACGAGAATCTAAATCTCCCTACCCGCACAGTACAAATATGTAATTACAAACAAATTGGTTATTGCACACACGCAGACCTAGTGAGTACCAACTATTCATTGGTTTTCGCGTAATTGTATTCATTACCCAGAGTTAAAGCTGAACGTACACTGACCAGTCGTCAGTTGGATAAATGAAAGATGTATAATCAATCAAGTTATTACAATTAGCGATACGCCATGTAATTATCAGTACCTCATAACCTGTCTGTACGTGCCCCTGCCAACGAGACTAGGACCTGAGGCACGCTTGCGGCTGTTGCTTCCCATAGTTTTTGTTTAGAGAATGACCACATGAGTTTAGACGGTTATGGTGCTTCCTTTTTTCCTACAACAGCGAATCTGTGGGCTTCTGCCTCTTGTCTCATTTTTTCCCCTCTTCCTGTAACTTTTCTGTCTTTAAGACTCAAGTTTGTAAACGTTTACGGAACCTCTCTATTTCATTTTTTTTCCTCTTCATCCGAGACCCCCTTTGATTGAGGAATGTTTTGCACGTGCCATGGCGTCTCAACCATCCCGAGATTTGTGAGACTCTGCCCCTTAGAATGGATTATTCTTAGCGGGAAGCTACACCAACAGTTTGACAATAGGGGTGTTGAGCTTGGAGTCTTACCTTTTTCAGTTGGGTACAGTGTACGAGAAAACCCTTTAAGAATAGAACCTCAAGCTGAATATATATTGTGAAAATACAAAATGTGAAGCTTGGAGGTAGACATTCTCAAACAAAGAAGCAACTGCTGACTGTGTTACCAAATAAGTATTTCATACTGAAATATTTTTCCAGCACCACACCTTATTTTATTTTTAGTCTACTGAAAGCTTCTCGACGGTAGGCCATATACATAGTGTGAGTGCATTTGGTCTTAGTATTATCCACATCACCTGAATGAGGTGCTAAAGATCTTACGGTTGGTAGAGGCAGCTTGACGTTGATGGCAGCTGATAAGCCCAAACAACCAACCAAAAAAAAAAAAAAAGCCTTTCTAGTTGAAGTAATACCCAGTAGTTCACTGATTTCAATAATTGAACATGGAGAGAAAGGAGTATTGCAATGGAGATGAGGCTGTGAAACAAATGAAGCCTTCCCTTACAACTTTACACTGGTTTTAAATGGGACTTTCCCTTTTCGAATACATGCATCTGTTCAGCCCATCCCAAGGAAGGGAGACCATTCTAACTCTTCCAGCAACAACCAGTATTTCTATGACATTTGCTGGTTCCAGGATCTTCGAATCTTCTCTCGTTTCCCCATTCTTTAAGCATCTTGGACCCCAGACTGCACTCTGATAATCAGTATGGCTCCCGCAAAGCGGGATCCGCTGGTGACGACATCCTTTCCAATCTTTCTAATGGTCATCCTCTTTGACAGACTTCGGGGAAATCCTTTTTTTTTCTGTATCTCTCGGTATCCTAAAAGCTTTGACAGGGAGCTGCACGGGGATCGGATCTCAGTGAGACCGTCTTTGGGTCTTCCTATCTCTCTTCGTTGTCTAGTATCTAACCATTTGTGTTGCCGGTCTGTCTCCGTGATGATTAATTGACCAGCCTCTTTCCCTTTCTCTGTCAACAGCGGTGTCCCTCAGGGGGTACTGCCTTATCTCCTACTCCCTTTCTCATGTTTATCAACGACTTCATTTCTTTTTCTTTTTCAATGAGTAGGAAATTGCACTCACACGCTGATGATTCAACGCTGCTTCTTCCACTTCTTACCAGTTTGCGCCATCTTGCTAGTCACAGCTGCTATAAACTCAAATTTTGGAAGAATTTGGGGTACATATAATTTAATTACGTTTAATCGCTTCGAAAACTTGATATTCTCCAACTTTTGTTTCTGATTCTTCTAACATTATTTCTAGCGATTGCTTCGATTACAAGAAAGGACTAACTGGTCGCTGCATAGAGCACTTTTGTCACATCAGAGGACAAATAGCTTCCCTTTACTTCTCAGAATCGAACCTGAATAAATCCTATATATCACCTCTCTCAATCTGACCTCAAAACTTAAACCACTCGCCCTATGCTTCAAAGTTCGTTCTTTGCTCAGCCGTAGATGTTACATTGGGTTCTTTCCTCGAGAACTGGCTACTTGTGTGCTTTTGCCATTAGCTAAGACCGCGCAATACTTGGCAAGCCAGTGTGTCGCAAGATTACTGTGTGGTCGTTGGGATCTCATGTGCGTATTGCTGCGGTGTCTGACTCTCTCTCTCTCTCTCTCTCTCTCTCTCTCTCTCTCTCTCTCTCTCTCTCCCTCCCACTAGCCTCTCTGAGGTTCTTTTGCCCGTGACTGGAGCCCCTAGCATGAAAAAAAAGACCCGGCCGTAACTTGAAAACTTTTCTCTTATCAGTCGGCCGAATGTAGTGATGTCACAAAAACGGTAGAAAAGAGAGTGATTTGCTTCTTTAGCAGGACACTCGATCACCTCCAGAGGCACTGCGAGGAAAGGGATAAGATACCGGACGTTTTGTCCTAATAATCCGAGTATGCAGTACAGACGCAGTTCACCATCCATAGAAGGAATATGTTGTATATTCTCACTCGTTCAGCCAATCTAGCCACCGTCTGCTTCTCTATGTATGCTGAGTCAGTGATTGTAGATTTCATACTTAGCATGAATCATGACCACCTGGATCTTACATTTGAACATGGTGACGTGTCCGGATGTGCATCAGTTCAGCTGAAAGTGGTATAACTCTCTCTGAGGCACCTGAAATAGACTACTTGGACCCACGAAGAGAAAAGATAAAGAAATATGCGAATCTGTGGTGGATAACTTCAAAGAAGGCTTCTTATGGCCTCCAGATGAGTAACATTAAGAGTTTATGACAGAATTGGCCAACTGTCGGCCAGAAAACAATGCGGTCACTACTAACTGTCTTAGCAGTCCAGTTTTCAACTCTCAAGGAATTTAGATTCAACATGGACAAGTTTCGTCTTATACGACAACCCAACCTTCATTCGATCCTGTAAAAACACTAATCTTCTAGGAGTAAAATTACGTTGTTCGTGGAGGTTATCCCAGCACTTCAGCAGTCTGGATATACCTTCCATCCACTGGGGTAATGCACTTTATACTTGATAGGTATGGCTGGCTTCGTCTTAACACGCGCCTCCTTACCCAAATGGGTAAACTCTCGTCGTCTGTTGACGTCACCCTTCCTATGGCTCGGTTGAAATGCTTACTTATAGATTAATAGACTATACATCCGTGAAAGTTATCAAAGCATCAATACTTTGGATATGCTACTTTCCCAGCAGGCAGCTTTGCATCATTCGGGAAGGAAACAGCGACCTTCAATCCTGATGAAGCGCTCCCTTTCTAAAGGGTATTCTTAATTTATGGCGGGCCCTCCTAGTCTTCGCAATGGCATGTGAGCTCGGCATTTTGCGGATAGAGTCAGAATCAACTGACACCTGTGCATGGCTCTAGTCAGAGAAAACTGAATGTCTCTCTTTATGTAGTCTCTTTATGTGTCTCCGAGCACGTAGGATGCCTCTTTCTCTCTCTCGACAGTCGAACAACGCCTTCCAGCTCCATCCCTGGCCCTGAGACCTTCTAAGGAGGCCACTCCCGATCTGATGCGAATGGGTTCTTGAAGTAATTCGTGAAGATTATATGGAGAACACTAAATCGCTATCTGCTGGCTGTGTCTCTACATAACTTCTTATTTTTTCTTGTGCATAGCCTGCTGTTCTGTTAAGAGTAATTGATTTAAACAAACGTGCATTTCATCCACATAATTCGTTCTTCGGGTATTAGGGGAAGGCGATGGAGGGTGGGTGGGTTATTCTACTCCGGTTGCTAAGGGAATAAATGCGTTCAAGGTATGCACAGTCGTAAGGGAGCGCACGTGCTGCATACACACACGGGAAGCCCATGTTTTCGGAACGTTGATCAAGTGAAATCATGGACAGTGGCATTTACCCAGTCAGGGCATTCCTGTGAGCATGTCGTTTCTGGCCTGTATATAACCAATGCTCTCGTTGACTTCTGTCTGGAAAGATTTGTGGTTTTTGTTGCTACCGTTTGGTAAAGTTACTGAGGGTGAAATTGATGTCCTAAGCCCATGTTTAGAGGTGCATGGCTCACTGTCACACTAAGAAAGGTGTCCCTACCTACATTCGGAATCAAGACAATACGAACCGTCCCTAAATATTCGTGACAAGCTCCCAGGTGAGTGTTAGGGATTCAGATTGTGAATGGCAGTCCTGTAGTGCTTGCGGACTCACTATTACCCCTAGTGAATCATCAATCCTGCACCAGGACGTGTGGGGCTAGATCCAGTGAATCTTAAGTTCCACAGCGTAAGAACCACTTAAGATTTTTCCCCTGTTTACTGTCATTAAATTCTGGTAATTCTCGACGCGTGTAAGATTGGTGTAGATTATGTTTAACGCTGGTTGAGCGGCGGTGATAAAGATCCTGGTGCGAGAATTTAGTATTGTCAACATGGAAAAGTTAGTGTGTACCAGAGAGTAAAGAGGAAAGTTTACCTTACACAACTGCAGTGCTGAAGTGCAGTTGTAACATGTGCTATAGATTATGGCATGAGTCACCATAGACCCACAGCTGGGGTCGAACACGCATGGTTTAGAAGCTTGTCGGCCTATACTCAACCCAGGTCTTCATCATCTCAGGGCGGGGCGTAAATGGGTACTTAGCTTAGACTAGGTGTGTGTGTGTGTTTCTGTCTGTCTGTGTGCTTGTGTGTGTGTGTCTGTCTGTGTGCTTGTGTGTGTGTGTGTGTGTGTGTGTGTGTGTGTGTGTGTGTGTGTGTGTGTGTGTGTGTGTGTGTGTGT
>JAYMFT010075924.1:0-14444 GCA_038088735.1 Panulirus argus
ATATATATATATATATATATATATATATATATATATATATCACTGACATTTCTGTTATATGTACTCTGTTTCTCCCTCTCCCTCAATTATACTACCAATATGAGTCAATTCCAGTCCCTTGTTCGCCCCTTCCTACACACCCTCTTCACAAACACCAACTTTTCTTCCCCTTCTTGAACACTAGCACGACCGCGCCAGCGAGAGGCTCTCTACTCCTCCTCACCCTTCACCAACACCCACTCTTATCTACACCGTACACACTCACAGACACACACACACACACTCTCTCTCTCTCTCTTTCCAGTCACTCTTAGTGCCTCACTTTCCAGTCTCTAAACCCAATCTGTAGCTATATCTATGTCCTCTCCATAGGAAGAGATCACTATATTTCTGTGAATTGATTTCTTTCCTGTTTCGTTCCAATTGTGAATGGTGAAATTCAGGGGATTCAAACAGCAACAGACCACTGGGTCATTTCGAGGTTATTTGTGACAGCGAAAGATTTCAGAAACTCACATATCAATGTCGTAATTATCACGAATATTATAACACGAATGTTCCTCAGCGAAAACTCTTTCGGCACACATGGAAAACACCTGACCATTAATTCAACAGCCACGATTTCTTTTCCTCTCTCTTCTTCTTTTTTTCTTTTTTTTTTTTTGAGTTTTTAGACCGAGTGCTCAACCCGGATTATGAGATCATTGTTCCAGGGCTGGACGCGTGTGTTGTTTTTCAAAATTCGTGCTGCAGGCGACGGCGTGGCGATCAGCTGTGGATTATTTGGGCCCGGAGGAGAAGAACCGTGCTGGCCGAGTGTTGCCCTCATCAAGCGAGTTGTTCTAGCTTAGCGAAAGTTGCTAAGGCCGCTAGGTGTCCTAGATAAGGCCTAGGATAACGGGGAACCACCGATGGCTACAGGATCCGTACCAACCAAGGACTCCGTCAGGCAAAGATTGGCTGTCTTGCCCAAGACTATATCCTCAGCCAAATGTCCCTGTGCCGTGAGTTGGCATAGCCAGTGTTGATACAGCCAGCAACACCCTCGACTAGAACTTGTCCAGGCCAGATTTCGACTTAGATACGACCTGGTTACTCTAGAGTTACCCCCATCATAGAACTGACCTAATCAAAAGTTCTCTAGAATAAGGATGCCCAAGTCAAGACTTAGAAAGCAAACTTAGCAAAGAGGTAAGGTAGCTAGATGTTCTCGCCAATAGGTGTCACTACGCAAATTTACAATAAAGTTGGCATAGACGTAAGCTGAACTGAATGAAAATTACCCTTACTATAATGTGGCTTAATCAGTGGGTAACCTACCTACAATAGGTCCAGACTTAGCCAAAAACTGACCAGACTTGTCAGAGAATTAAACTGAAATTTGTCTTCCAAAGCAAAAACTTTTAATCCTACTTATTATTTACGCGAGAATCACCGTAGGTAAAAGAATACCGCCCTGGTCAGCATGTATTATAGCCAAGATCCGTCCTACACAAACGGCTACCCCAGCCAACTGTTGCATTGACTAAGATCTAACCAAACCAAGAACAGACTTGGACGAGATAGAGAGTGGCTCCAGCCACAGACTAGACCCATATTAGAGTCACCCTTCTCGAGTCAACGCTTCGACGAGAGTTACTTCAGCCCAAGAGTATGTCGAACGCGGGAGTTCTCTAGACCTAAATGGTTTAGGCAACCGTGTGTGCTATACCAAAACGTCCTCCTCAACTGAGGCAATGGTAGCCAGAGGGAAGAGCTCCCAGCCACACACACATGATATCACTTAACGGTTCTCATCGTCCGTCAGTAATGTGCTCCCTCATTTTTAAAAGTGCCATTCACACCTGGAGTATATTCTCCTTGACTGACTCTCCCTCATTCAGACCCTCCCTGACTCACTGTTCACATTCTCCCTCGCCCCTCACACACACACACACACACACACACACACACACACACACACACACACACACACACACACACACACTCCTTCATCCCTCACACACACTCTACCTCGCCTCTCATTCACACTCTTCCTCTCATCCCTCACTCTTCCTTCACTGGTACACTCCCTCACCCATAGTCCTCATACTCTCCTTATTCACCCCTTATTCTCGCCCGTTCCCTCACTCCTCACTTACACCCACCCTCACGCCTTACTCACATATCCTCTCGTGCCACACGTTTTTTCTTCCCGTCTTGACGTGTTCGGAAAGACGGCATGAATATGGATTCGGCGGCAGACGTCCAGGGTTGGGTGACGGACTGATCGCGTTACGATGCATACGGTGGCATACATACAGTAGACAGGGCCGGACTCCGTGCGTACCAGACGCGGTTTTGGTACGGACGAAAAATACTCCAGACGTGGGACGAGAGGATTTTTCCATGTGGGGACGAGAATATCCCAAGGTGAGGAAAAGAATGTTGCCATGTAAGGACAGGAATATCCCAAGTGGAAACAAGAATATCCCAAGTGGGGCGGGGGGGGGGCAGGAATATTCCATGTTGGGACAAGAGCACCCCCAGGTGAGGACAAGAATATCCCAAGCGAGGGCAAGAATATCCCAGGTTGGGACAAGACCACCTTAGGTTAGGGCAGGAATACCCAAGGTGAGGACAAGACCATCCCAAGTGGGGATTCAGTGCCCCGGTAGCGGATAAGAATACTCCAGGTGGATATCCGAATATCCCAGGCAAGGCGTCATAGTTCCTGTAGATCACCGTTAAAGTTCCCTCGGTGGCTCTTGTGGGTGTGAGTGCTCCCAGAGACACTGCCAAGGAAACAGTCGAACCCAATCGGGAATCACAACGAAGGGACTCTCAGGATTCGTACTAAGGGCCTCACAGGACTCATGCGGAGGGCTTCGCAGTACTGAAGCTGAGGGCCTCAAAAGACTCAAGCTGAGGTCCTCACAGGGCACACGAAGAAGGCTCACAGGATTCAGTCTGAGGTCCTCATAGGACACACGAAGAGAGCCTCACAGTACTCACGATGAGGGCCTCACAGAACCCAGACTGAGGTTCTCACAGGACCCAGACTGAAGGCTCACAGGACCCAGGCTAAGGGTTTCACAGAACCCAGGGTAAGGGCCTCACAGGACCCAGGCTGAGGGCCTCACAGGACTCACGATAAGGGCCTCGCAGGATCACGTTGAGTGACTCACAGGACTTATGCTGAGAGACCCACTATACCGAGCCACCTTACGTCAATACCGAGGCGCGAGAAGCCCCTCAGACCAGGACACGCTGAAGGCCTTGCTTAGCGTTGCTGGCCCGCCATAATTCAGACTGTGGTAGTGTCTCCCGCAGCTACCTTGATCTCGGTCATGTTTCCTGCCTCAACATTCTGAGAAGGTTCCACGATCGACATAAAAGATTTTCTCAGTATAAAACACGAGATGTGGCCTTATGATATTAAAGTGGTTTGGTCTGGTGAATATTAAAGTAAAATGCGAAACGGATTGATTGAATATCTTTTAGTGAGAAAAAGATGGAGGCGATTACACAGAGCTAAAAGAGACGACAGCTGCTTCTGGTGTACGTGGTCGACGTGGTGGGTGTGCTTGAGGGAACCACTTGGTTAAACTTCTGCTGCGGAAACAGAGGTGAGGATTTCCCCCGCGACCATTCCTCAGCCAAGGATGAAACCTGGGTACACGTGAGGTGGTATGAAGAAAGAGATAAGTGAAGGATCAAGAGGCTCGTAGCATTTGAAGGATACGAGAAGGACGCAACGTCCTACGTCCTCACAGCCACCGATACTCACTCCTGCATAAGAACGCCACCAGATCTACTTTATCCAACCCATCCATTGTTATCATCACCTGTTTCCCACCACTTTTACCTTCCGTTCCGTCACCATTGCCATTTGCTCCACCACTGCAGCCGCCGCCCACTAGATTCTACGCCACCAGAAGCAACTACTCCATTAACCATCACCATCATTGCCTTAGTGTGGCACTGTTAGCGGTAGGGTGAATGCCCTGCGTCTCCTAATTCAGAGGCACAAAATTCTTGTACTTCGTCCGGCTGTAATGTTGGCACAGTGTTCCTGTCGGTTACAATCACTTTTGTGTGAATAAGTGCCACTTAATGCTAACGCCATTTAATAGTGAACGATCTGCAAAGCGACGTTTGCTGAAAAGTACGTTAAACATTTATTTTTTTCGTCTTTGTTTTCATCACACTTTGTTGAGACATCTGTTCGTTCATGGCAAATTTCTTAACATTCGAAGAGAAACGCTTGTGATAAATCTATGTTCTTTTTTATAGCATTTATCGTTAGTTACTTTTAGATTAGATACTTGTCTGTACTTTATAGGCCATGAGACATGAATGAGACACTGCCATAAAGATATTCTGCAGAGCATTTCAGCAGAAGGATATTTACCATATGATTGTCGTCTTTCTGTCGTTATCACAAACTCCGTCTAAATTCTCATGGGAGATGGGTCAAATGTCTCTGTCCAATAACCTGTCAAATGGCAGAGACGCATAGTGCCTTGGGAGGAAATTAGCTCATGTCTCGACACTGTTATGCAGTGACTGAGTTGACTGAAACAGCGGCATATACATTAGTGTACGTGAAGTTTGTTGAGGTATCCACATCACGTGTAATTATTCGGAAATAATTGTGTTTGGGATAAGATTTTTTTTTTTCTGACGAGTAATTGGATCTATTTGTGAAGTTTCAGCTAGGGATATGGTTAGAGATGAGTCAGTATCAAGACAGAAGAGAAAGGCTGGATGTATGAAATGGTATACCACATTGATTACAATGCGAATTGATGATATCAGAATCGTTGATGATCTGGAAATCAAAGACATTTTGAAAGAGGGCTTTATAGTCCAGTGAACAAAATATACTAGAAGGAACTTTCTTCTGGTTTTGGCTTTGCACAGAGAGTAACACTCGTGAGAGAAGAGAACCTTTCCACATATCTATTCAGTATTTACTTAAGGAAACAATGTTAATGGTTCATTGGAAGTAGCTCGTTGGATTCCAGCATCCAGAGCTCAGGCGATGGAGCGAAACGGGCTCGTTCCAGGGATCCGTGGGTGTGTCTTACCTGCGTGATCTGGAGCGGCGACCAGTCAGGCTCTCCCTCCAGGTCCCACGTGAGGTTAGCGGGAGGTCTTGACCCCGTAGAGACGCATCTGACCTCGTGGCGAGCCCCCGCCTCAAGGCCTCCCTCCACTCCAGTGATGACTACGGAGGATGGCTCCACTGTTGAGGGGGAGACGAGAACAAAGTCATTAATCACTTCAGTTCGTCACAGAAAATATAAAAGGGATTAAATCATCAGTAAGACGTCTGATTGATCAATAATCAGCTACTAAGCTAACATGCATCAGTAAGATTTATCAGTAGCATTGGTAAGATACTAAATGAGATGATACGACACTAATTCCGTGTCGTAATTTCACATCCCTTTAGTCATGCTATTACGACACATACCGAATAAGCCATCATCATAAATAGATGATTATAGCTACTCTCTCACATTACTGTTTGGTGAACGAACAAAGTTTTACGCTAAAGATGTGATAGTCATGGAACTACGAACATACAGTGAAAATTATATTTCTAGAAATACAAATGTATACATAATCAATTCATAGAATATTACGGTACTCCTGACATCTGTCTTGCTGGTATTATGAAGTGGTTTTATTGACACCTGTTCAGCTGGTTGTAACAGATTTCGTTGACGCTTGTCCTGCCGGTATTTAAGTCGTTTTTCTGACATCCGTCCAGCCGGTTTTTACAGGTTTTCGTGACACTTGTCCCGTCAGAATTAACTGGTTTTCCTGACACCTGTCGAGCTGGTCTTTAATAGGTTTTCCTGGCACTTGTCCTGCCGGGATTTACCGGTTTTCAGATACCGCTCCAGCCGGGATTAAGTGTTTTATTAACACCTGCCCTGCCGGTTTTAAGTGGTTCTCTTGACTCTCCCTTCCACTGGTATTAAATGGTTTTCCTAACACTCGTCCTGCCGGTTTCAACTAGTTTTCCCGACGAGATACCCTGCATCAAAAACTGGTTACCGTTAATAGCGTCAATTAACCATAAAATGATTTAGGACACAAATGGCTAATAGCGTCGATTAGCCGTAAAACGATTTAGAACGCAAATGGCTTTCAAGAAAATCCACTTTGATGGCTTATAACTGAAACTCTAAACTTTAGAGGTATGAAATTTTCACTTTATTTCTGTCTTACAATCTTTCAGTTATCGTGTATAAATCTTGGCTACTAGTATATACCACGGTTTGGGTAACGGAACGTATATAATTCAATCTTGAACACTAGAACAGTAAGGAATAAGCTGGGGTTCCCACTTGAAAGTAATCACCCACTGGTGGGAAGATGTCTGAAGTCCTCCACAAGAGATTTTTTTTTTCTGTTACTGAATAATTCTGACCTCCTGTCATGTGTCGGGGTTTGGCCAACAGCAAGAACATAATTCGTATTCATACCTAAGCACAGCACAGAACAAGATAGGATTCCCACTTTTGAACCACTTGGGGGGAAGGACGTCTGAAATCCTGAACACGGGAATTCTTTCCCATGGTAGCAACCAGGGGAAGAGGTTGAAGGAGTATGTAGTTACAGTTGTGGATAAGGCTCGTCCCCGGCGTCTACGAGACGGCGGACCCTGCTGCAGATTTCTGACTGTAATCTGCACCCTCCTTTTGTTGCGGCGTCCCGGCTGAGAGCCGTGGATCTGGAACGGCGGGGACTCCGCTATCCGCTTGCAACACTCGCGTTTTATGTGGTCGCTTGATCGTGAGTGTCACCTACACAGACTGATGGTGAAGGCGCAGGAGTTGTGTAGTGGCTATGATTGTCAACAGCGTCTCTCTCTCTCTCTCTCCTCTGTATTCTCACTGAATACTTTCTGTTGGCTATCATCTCGACTCTGTCGAATTACCTTTCAGATCTGTTCATCTTTTTCCTATTTCACTTTCCTCCTTAACTGAATACTTTCATTGTTAGATGAACAAAAAGAAGAAGAATTTTTATTAGAATTCATAACAATACTGAATTTAAAGTCTTTCTACATGTTCACAAGATTTGTACAACTACATTAGCTTACGAAATCATACATTGACTCAAGCGAAAACTACAATATTGCCTTGTAAAAAGAGACCTGCACTGCATTTGTCTCAGTAAAATTATAAAGCGGACCTGGACTGATAAGAAAGAGAGAACTACTAACACGCACACACACACGCACCCTCAAAGCTACAGACATCGATGTAGGCAATAGCAGAGAGACTAAAAGTGGGAACGGCTGAAAACTGAGTCAGAGGAAAACGGGGACCTTAACTTTGCCTTGTTGCAGGCGAGCCGAGTAAGTTGTCCACAATGTGTGCAGTTCGCATTCCCGGCCCGCCGCCGCCTCTCTCTCTACCCCTGCGGACTCTCGCAAGTTTCCTCCCCTGATAACAACTTTTAGTCGAGTCAGCAACGAATGTTTATATCGGGGACCTGACCGCCGCCCCGTCCCGTTCTCCTTTGTTGCATTCCACCCCCGTTTTCTTTATCTTTTTTTTTTAAGCTACATTGATAAAGTCAAGTGATAGAATTTTTCTTATCAAATGCGATTTGGTTCAGCCAGGCTCTTAGAAGAAATACCAGCGACTGTAAAATTTCGCCGGCGTGAATTCTGATCAGTTGCACAGAAACTGGGGAAAAAAAGAGAATCGTTCATAGACTGAAATGAGAGTTCTTTTTCATTTTAAATATAATGTCTTATTTATTTGGCAGTCATATTATCATTTTTCTCGTATATCAGTATTTTTATGTGAATTATCGAAAGGTGAAATGTTGGATTTCAGGAAAGAAGGACAAGACTGCTGCAGAATTTAACGTAAAATAGAACAAATCCTAAAAACAACAGCAGAACTAAGAGTATGATTATCTGATGCTGAATGGGTATGGGCAGATAGATGAGTAGATGAATAGGTAAATGAATATTTGAAAATGCGTATCCAATTATGTCTTCATACACTTTCTCATTCAGAATAAAGAGGCCTTGTAATAAAAGCATACACACAAGCAAAACAACAATTCATGCCATCATATATGCACTAATATTCAAACTCATACTTAATGTATACACGTACAACAAGAAAGAAACCAACACGCACAGAGAAAAACTGCTATTCATATTTTGATTCATATGATGATACATTCGTCCATGTAGTCTCATACATACGCTAACGAAATTACACATTCATTCTAACAACGCTCACGCGTACAGTCTCCCGAAAAAGTATCTGCCCTCCGGGTGTGAAGTTTCTAATAATCTACACTAGGCCGGCCGAGATTAACACATAAATTTGCTGCCACCCTGATGCAGTTTACAACTGCATCAGGGTGGCATTGAAGTTAAGTTATAGTCTCGGTCGGCCCGTTGTAGATTATTAGAAACTTCACACCCGGGGGACAGATACTTTTTTGGGAGACTGTACATACACTCAAACTCCTTCCCATGGATGTTCTTGTACGGAATTCCTTCATTAGTCAAACAGTCTGGAGTGAAACATGAAACTAATTATCGAGAGTTTTCCATAAGGACGATGCATCTCGGAGTTGCTTTTACTAAGGGATATGCTAACTTTTGTTGATTTTATCAGAAGCTCGGTACTAAGTCATATTGAAACGAACAGCAGGTAACAGTAATACATCTGCTTTCAAGACAGACTGAAATGAACAGAAGATAGCAGTAATAAATCTGTTTTTGGGCACGATGCCCAGGCAGAGAGATCCGAACCCAGGCAAAGACGTTAACAATAAAAATTTTCCCTTTAGGGAACGATGCCCATCCAGAGGGAATCGAACCCAGGTACAGACGTTAACAATAAAATGACTTCCTTCAGGGCACGATGCCCAGCCAGAGGGAACCGAACCCAGGTACAGACGGTAACAAGAAACTGACTGCTTTCAGAGTCCTTCGTAAGAGATTTCAGTACCAGTTGTACTCAAGAACTGACAGACTTTCGGAAAAATTTACCTTAATAAAAGAGTTCGTCCATAATGATCTAATCTGCTTTTTTTGCCACTATAACTTGCCTAATTTATCTCATTTAGTACAAGAAAAAAAAAAACAATTATTTGAATTTTGGATATTACAGCTCCTGCAGGCAACTCTATATGTATTTGGTTCAACTGATGTCTTATTTTTATTTGTCACTGACTCCACACCTTATGGAAAATGTCTAGAACTAGCGAGGTTTTCTAGAATTTCAGTGCTTTTGTATTTAGTCGGAAGATCATCCACCTTTAATGTAGTATGAGCACCGGGGTCCAATTAGCGTGAATTAGAACGGGTGAATGTGACTTAGTTTTTTCTTTTTTTTTCGTTTTCTTCTCCTTTCAGAAATGAATTATATTTTCGAAGAAAACGTCTCCCAAATTATTTATGACTCAGATTCTCTTCCAGACCCCATACTAACCTAGATAATCTAGTCTATGATATTTCCTGATTTTGTGTACAGCATGAGATGGTATTTGATTACAAGGTGATTGATTAAGATGGCATGAAAACATACATTTAATTGGTTATGCAATCCTGGAAGGTCGACGTCGGTATGTTAATGGCTTTGTCATTAGTGTCATTTGATATATAGGTAGAAAACTGAAAACAGGAAAGATGCGTACTGACGAAAAGGTGGTATGGCGATTTGCGTTCCTGACCGTGATGCATTCACGGGCCGCCCAGGGTCGAGCGCATAGGTTCAAATGCTGGTTGCGGCAGTCGGTCCACAGTCAACCCAGTTGTTCATCCTCCCTTAGGGGTTGGTCGATAAAGTGGTTATCTGGCTCAGACTACGGTATATATATATATATATATATATATATATATATATATATATATAACATGCAGAGAGCGTAAATGCGATGGCCTTGATTGGGGCCTAAGTTGCCCATGCCATGACAAACATTTCAACAACACAGCAACACTATCTTTTTCTATGTGTTGCTGGAGCCACGGTGAGCATTTCTAGTTAAGTTTACAATGCCTCCAAGACAGGCAGAGACACAGAAAGACACACGTAGGAACACAGATAATTACTCGCTTCCCCTAGAGGCGAAGGTAATTAAAGTCGTGTGAACCTCTGGGGAAATGATAATTACGATATGTTTAGAACCTTAGCATGAAGACTCATTGAGACGAATTCACTGACACGAAAAATATTATATTGTTACAGCCACCAGTTTCATCTCTTCTTCTTCAGTTTGATCCACGAAGATTAAGAATATGGGAACTCATACATCAAAGATTTCCCACAACTCTGCTCCTAACCTTTCTCGTAATGGTCCGAAAATCTTTATTTTCCTCCTCCGTCTCTCTCTCTCTCTCTCTCTCTCTCTCTCTCTCTCTCTCTCTCTCTCTCTCTCTCGGTTGAGTCTGTCAACAAGTTTCTGCCGACCGATTTGTCTCCCGTGCATCATGAAATCAATACAGACACGTAATATACTTTATTTTCTTTACTTCAAAGTGATATATCCACCGAAACCTTCGATTTCCTTAAATTACGATTAACGGAATATAGATTTTTCTTTACGTGGGCATTTTTAGAGCACTCAGCTTCCATCAAATCAGAAATTACGATCTTTTTTATATATGTCTTGCCTTTAAAACCCGTGTAGTGGATGAGTTATCTACACTTCTTAGATGTGTCTCGTTTTCTTAATGACATGCGCAATATACACATTGAAGGAAGGTGCTCAAAGAATTTCCCCATTGTTGATGATATTGTATAGGTTGAGGGACCATAATGACTCCTGAAGATGATAGTTCTAAAACCCCAACTAACCGAACTCACCTTTCCCTTTAGGACAGCCTATAAATTTGGGTTGGAGGGATCCTATCAGTGTTATGTGTTAGTATCTAGATAGGCAAATGGTTGGTTATGTAACGATAGCATGAAATCGGATGAACTTCGTAAAAGAACAAGGGACTCTCATTAGATGTGAAACTCAAAGGTCTTATATATATATATATATATATATATGTATGTATATATAAAGAAAATCACAAGAAAACACGATTTTATGAATGCAGAAACACCACTAGGAAAATGAAGCACAAGAATCTAGAGCGCTTTCGTGTATTACCACATCTTCAGAGGAATAGTTACAGAGAAAATATATACAATACAGGTTATGTACACAGAACTGGAGGAAACATGGAATGGGGTCAAGTGACCTTGTAAGTAATGAGAGGCGAGATGGCGCAAGGGTCTGCGTTGCCCACCATCAACCTAACATTGACCTGACAACTCCCGGATGACCTCATCACTCAGGTCATGACCTGAGTGGTGAGGTCCGGCAAAGAAATGATGTTGGGCGAGACCTGTACACCTGTAATCATATAATACAGTCTGGGAAAATACAGTCTGTTACCGGTATCAAGTAACGTCTTGTTTCATCAGTGCCTTCTAATGCATGAGAGATTTCGAGTGCGTTAGTACGAAATATGATATAGTTATCCACCCACCACGAAGCGATTCTGGGACACTTTGCTATCCGGAGTGTATGAGAATGAAGAACTTCGTAATGATTTCAGTGGTAATATTAGAGCGGACCAGATGGTGCTGACTGGTAGCTGGGCAAGGGGTCGCGTTCAAACACCCTCGCTTTGACGAAGTACTGATCAAACGCTCAAGGTGCGGCCCAGTGCTGGGCGGGAACGAACCAACTTTCCACATGTCTCGTCGCACGCCCCTGCCACACACACACACACACAAACGCACAAGCACACACCAAGGACCCACCATCTTTACCAGGCAATCTACTGTCCGGCTGCCTGACGCCGTTCTAGTGTTGGGTAGCTCTCCAGGGATCTGACCCCCCCCTCTCTCTCTCTCTCTCTCTCTCTCTCTCCTCGCCGTGTGAGGCTGAGGTTTCCAGGGCCCCACTGTCTCAGCCTTGTAGGCAGCTTATGAATTACTTGAAGATGAGGTTCTGGCGCATGCCTCTCTCTCTCTCTCTCTCTCTCTCTCTCTCTCTCTCTCTCTCTCTCTCTCTCTCAGTTCCCGAAAAAATAAAGAAATGTCTTCAGTATCTAATTAGGAGTAGTTTCTTCTTATATACTTCTCGAATAATGTCTTCAGTAACTAATTACGAAGATTACTTCTTATGCACTTCTCATATAATGTCTTCAGTATCTGATGCATAATTATAAACAGTTACTTCTTATGAACCTTTAGATATAATCCAAAGACACCTATCGTCTTAGAAGACAGGGCTGTTATCATCTTCAGTGAAACCAAGTCCTGCAGTAATACTCCCACAAACGGAGGGGATGTTTGATCCAAAGAACTAAACATCACACGAATGTCGAACCCTCCAAGCACCTTTCCTACTGGAGTTATTTAAGATTGGTCAGCAAGTTCAGGAAAAAAAAGGGGTGTTGCCTTTTCTCTGCTTCTTTTTTAAGACAAATGCGTTTTTGGAGCCCGTTCGACCTTCATCTCCACCGTTCTGAGGAGTCTTGGTGGGGTGGCTCGCATGCGTACTGAGGGTGTGTGTGTTGGTTTTTACAATCATCCTTAACACGTAAAAGAACATGTTGAAGATTTCTCGCTTTTTGTGTATGTAAGGCTTGACGTTGACGGCATTAATGACTCTTTTGGCTGTTCATAGGCCTAATGAGAAGCTCCAAAGATCCAACCAGTCTTGGCGAGGTGATTAACCAGATCCGTTGGTGTCGCTCCTCAGGAAGACAAAGAAAGAAGGAGGAGACAAAAGAAAAGGAGGCCTATGAGAAAATGTGAGCAGATGTCGGGCGAGGACAGGTGCCAGTGGCCTCAAGAAATCCAGTTGCGTTTGGACACACTCTTGCCTCACCGTCCTCCTCCTCCTCCTCCTCTTCCTCCTCCTCCTCCTCTTCCTCCTTCTCCTCCTCCTCCTCCTCTTCCTCCTCCTCTTCCTCCTCCTCCTCCTCCTCCTCCTCTTCCTCTTCCTCCTCCACCTCTTCATTCTCATCACTGAGCGTCCCTCGTTACCACTACTCAAGGATAAACTACCGCGATATGGCAAACATCCCGTGCACCGTTCACGCCCCAACCCGCCAGATTTGCATGTTCATTATGCCTCTACTAATTATGCTGTGCTGAGGCTGTGGCATAATGAGGTGTGGCGGTGGTGAGCGCGCGAGGCGTCGGGAGTGGGACGATGGTGGTAAGATGACAGGAAAGTATGAAAATGGTAAAGTGTTGACATGAGAGGCTGTTGGTGTAGTGTGTATAGGGAAGGTGTGATGATAGGATAGGCAATGATAAAGTATTAACGATAGCGTTCTGTGATTAGTTTTTTTTTTCAGTTCTGATACTTTATTCGTTGTAACTACGTACCCCTGTACAATAATACTAGAGGCATCTGGCACGTGTCGCGAGTAATTATAAATATAACAAAGGGGCTTACTAGAGCCTTAGGAATTTAGGATATTTCTTCAACACAACATCAATATTATTTACATAATGTCTGGCCAGTATGGGGAGGGTCATCGTGTCTCGGAGCGTCAGGGGGGTCGTGGGAGTGGTTTGTCCAGCAGGAGTCAGTTTTCAGTTCAGTTTCAGTACTTTATTCCTTGATAGAGGAATCGGGATCCTAGTACTGTCACTAGGTAACCCTGTACAATGATACCAGAAGCATCTGGCAAGTGTCGTGAGTTCATATAGATATAACAAGAGGCTTACTTAAAGCATTAGGAAGTTAGGATATTCCTTCAACACAACATATGTGTAACAGGGTGCATTGGGTTGGTACAGTAATAACAGGATGTTATGAAGATAAGGTGGCGCGTTTCGAGGCTGGTGTGATGAGAGAGAGTGGTGTGCCGATGACCCAGTATGATAATGCATTCATATTGCAATATAGTGATGACATAATGTAATAACAGTAATGTGTGATGATAGAGGGGCTGTCGCGACGAAGGAATGGTGTTCAGGTAATATGACAGAGGAGTTCTATGCGCACGGGGTACTACGCTGTTAATATTTGCACAAGTTGGAGGACGTAAAGATAATAGTGTGTAAACGTGCGTTCCCTCCTTCAGTCTACTCTCTCGTATAGGTGATTCATATTTACTCTAGGGATTAGTTGGTGGACCTGGTAATCCATCCTGGTATTCGTCGTTTCTGTAATTGACATTACTGTCTTCCATCACTTTCTGGTGGTCACTGGTAAATTTTTTGTGGTGTAGCGGTTAGCGTTTCTGACCGTGACGCATTCACGGGCCTCCCTGGGTCGAGCGCATAGGTTCGAATCCTGGCTGCGGTAGTTGGTCCACAATCAACCCAGCTGTTCATCCACCCCTATGGGTTGGGCGATAAATGGGTACTTGCCTCAGGCTAGGGTATATATATATATATATATATATATATATATATATATATTTATATATATATATATATATATATATA
>JAYMFT010075935.1:0-14443 GCA_038088735.1 Panulirus argus
CACACACACAAATATATATATATATATATATATATATATATGTGTGTGTGTGTGTGTGTGTGTGTGTGTGTGTGTGTACAGCCCTTGACCAGGCCATTATAAGCTTATCATTCCTTAAAAACTCATACTTAATACTTCAATATCTCTTCATATAACAAATTATTTTAACACAGTGCCTTCCTACCTGATGAATATGACTGTACCAACCATACTAATTGCCCTTGTACTAATGTGCACATAATAGTAAAGCTGAAAATGTCTATAAAAAAATTTTATCTACAGACTCATCTTTACAAGGTAACATTCTGCTCTACTCTTTCAGACTATCTCAGAAGCCTTTGTTGTGCCAAACAAAATGAGTGGGTAGGGTGGTTTATGTGTTCTTGGTTGAATTCTGTCTATTTTCTGAAAAACCTATCCTCATACTAGAGCTAATGATCAGAGAATTTTGTCTATTTTCTGAAAACTCTATCCTCATACTAAAACTAATGTTCTTAACCCAACAAAGAACAAAGGAAAAAAAGCTCCATATGAAAGCAATATCATCCACAACAAAGTGATGTTTGCTTACTCAGAACCTGTAAAGACCCAAGAGCTTATCTATATCCTGAATGCTTATCACAAAATGTGAATTTGTAAATACAAAAAGCTAAGCGTACTGATATCCTTCCAGCAGCACAAAAAGAAATTTCTGCAAAACTAGAATATACTACACATGTTCCTGTTGGAGAATACAACCCTACTTTACTGAGCATTCTACAGCTATGGATTGCTTGTTTTAATGATATTCCTATGATTATGGTACTTAGATACCCAGTCCCCAACCAACTCTTCATGAAAAAAATTTCAACAACCTAAGAGATTTGCAGTTCATTGTTTACTGAAAAATAAATGCTGAAGAATAACCTAGATATCTAAGCATTTATAATAATATTTCATTAAATGCTACCAATTTCATTTACTGTTATTATTACACTTTGGTAATCACTGATTATGAAGTTTGCCTGAGGTATAAAGCATAGCTCAGGGTGATGTACTTTTGGTGGGATGCTCAAGTGCTCACCTGAATACTAAGTTAAACGACCTCACATCAAATAGAAGCTGACAACTGGACTTGAGTTTAAGAGTTCACTAAAGTGTGGAAGAGCACACATTTGAACACTGACGTGAACACTGTGGGTTATAGTACTTTGTTAAGGCAACTTAAAATTCTCCACATCAAGGAAGGGAGATATCACCTCCACCCATAGCACTTAAAATCTTGTCACCCCACTTGCAAATTCAATTGTTTCATTATAAAAAACAATTTAACATGTCATAAGACCTTTCATACCAAAAATGCAACTTCTATACTGATCAATTACTCCTTAATTGACCTGTGGCCCCACATGTACAGTTTCAAGGCTGTGTTCCAATGAGAAATGGAAAATGACTGAATCCTTTGCAGCAAGAAATCCCAAGAAATCACAGTTAAAGAAAACACAGACAGTGGATCATATTTTACCATGGATTCAATGGTATAATGGGGGCATATGTTCCTGGGAAAGATTTTTCAACCTAATATTTACATAATACAATGACTAAAATGCCCATTATACTGCATTATGCAAGCAAATTATCAATTTAACTATTCAACTGAAAAACATACCTTAAAACAGTAAACTAATACCAGAAATAATACTTACATAAAGTTGCTTTGGATCTGGTAGGTGGAGGATTTAGTGATATCAACACCACTTTGACTGGCATGAAAACAATTCAAAATGCCTAACTTTACCTCGAATCCTACTCCACTTCTTCCCAAAAGCCCAGCAGGTGCTTTCCATTAATGGAACGTTGCAAGTACAAGAGACTGTAACTTGATATTACAACGTAAAGAATGTGGGCTGTATGTTAACCATAACACACACACAACAAACTGGCTGCCATAGGGATGCTGCCACCTGCTAGCAAACAATCATTAATCAATCAGAATAATTGCTTGATTTTACCATGAACTGTGCTATATATATATATATATATATATATATATATATATATATATATGTCTTTGGGTTGTTTTAAGTGCATTATTTCATAACTTTCTTCATGTACTATGTACATAATACTGTACAAAGGTAATTTCATTAATGGTGCTTTCATTAGTGCTATTTTATGTACAGCTCTCTCCTGGTGGATTTTCATTTTCCAGGAAAAAAGAAGAGTAAGTGAAATCTAACAGGTGGCTCAAAATTTTTTCATAACAGGCAGTCTCTTCTTTCTAAGCTGCATGCTTAGCCAATATAAAGAGCAAGTGCTGATCAGCACACAGTCAATCAGCACCTTGTTCTTCTAGTATTAAGTGTTCTCAAATCCTTGTTTACAGTACTGTGGCACCTTAGTTTTTTATATTTGCTCATTTACCTATTAATGACTGGAAAACTGCTCATAAATGTTAAGTGTTGGTAATGTGGTCAAGCGATCATGGAAAGTCATAAAATTTTGATGTAAAGATACACGTCACACTAATATCGGTTGGAGCCTGGGTCTGGCAAAGTCCATGACCAGACCAATTTTGTAGAACAAGCAGCTCCTCCCAACTCATCATCTACTATGGTAATGATGAAGCGCTGACAGTTGGTGGTTACCTTACCATGTAAAGGGACTGTCAGAGGGTGGTTATATTCTGCTGCTCTCCCCAAATGCATTGGTGAGTATCATAAGTGTACTTTTTAATGTTATCATTGTTAAAAATTATGGTTTCTGTTCATTAATTATTATAAAATATGTATCACTTGCACACCATCATTATTTGCACTATTACCAGTATCTAAATGAAGACCTCATGTATCAATTATACATGAGCAATGGTGCTGTTCGCATGCACTGCATCTCCATTGGAGAAATATTAGAATTACCTTGGTTAGAGGTGTTTTTAGTGAGTGTTTAATATAAAGAACACATCTCGGCCTTTTAATAAAAGTACTTCTGTACATGTCTTGGTGGCACTGCCACTTCCCAACAAATGCTTGTATGGCGAGTGACCACACGCTGGAGTTATCACCTGTTTTTGCCAACTGTGGTTTTTGAAACTTCAGTTTTCTCAATGTTTCTACATTACCTAACCTAATTTTCTCTTGAGTGCCATTAAGCTAATCACCAGATATTGGGTCAATGAGTAGAGGGGACCAAATGCACTTATTTTTGTATAGTGATGATGATTCCAGCCTTAGTTACATAAGAAACAGTATATATGCAATTGTGGCAGACACGTCATGGTGGGATCTCAGGTCACCAAAGGGTTAGAGGGCCCCTCCTAGGCAATCAAACTATAAGTCAAGTGAGTAGAAATTTCACTGGCCATATCTACTGGAAAAAAAAACTTGTCAAAGAGCTTTCTTTTTCCTTGTGGAGGATCAGGCCATCCCCTAAGCACAATATTTTCTTATCAATTTCATATGACAAAAAGCCCTAACATCATTAATATTCCTAGAAAATACCAAGAGGAAGCCAGTAGTTAAAAGAAACTCTAAGAAATATTAGTGTCTCCTTCAATCATAGAGACATGGATGTTGTGAAGCTCCAGAGAACTGGAATGTAAAGATAATTATCTTTATCTTTTTTTTATGTTGAAGGCTCTAGTCACAGACATAAATCCACATCAAGGCCGAGCCTTCATTGAAATGTAGAGAGAATTTTCAAACGGAGAAAGAAAAGACAAGGGAAATTATTTACAAATTTTTGAGAAAGTGAAAAACTTGTCTTTTGAAATGTGCCAGGTCATAGTTATTGGGAAAGATATGAGAGGGCAGAGAATTCCAAAGCTTCGATGTGTAGGGAAAGAAGCAGGTATCAAAGCAGCTCACCCATTGACACTTTCCACAAAGGATAAACAATAATTCTTGTCATAGTCTTAGTTAATTTCAGTAAGTATGACTGGGATCTAGGATATCAATTTTGAGGTGACAAATCTGTGATATGTTTGAATTAGACTCCTATCTATGAAAAACATATTTCTGAGAAAGGAGCCACGGAATTGTAAATGTCTTTCTAACAATACATTTTAAATACTCTTGAATTAAAAGTCTTACAAAAGCTTTTTGCCCTTACTCACATGACAAGGGTGCCTTAAGGAACAGAATAAGAAGACTTTTCCTTATAACTAAGCCCTGCAGTCACAATTCCCTGGATTACTGTCTCTTAATACCTCCCATGTTTTTTTTTTTTTTTTTTCTGTGTGTCCTACAAAAACTATATGTCTTCCTACTACTTAATGAATATCAGACTTTCAAAATTCCATGTGTCCACTTATAATTTTGATACAAGGAAAATGATAAACAGAAAGATAAACTGATATGTGTATGAAAAGGGGGATCTAGGTGTCCAAAATGTAATGAAAGAAGCTATCTGATAATCCATCAACACTAAACTTTCTCTTGATTCTACTGGGAGAATCAAGTGCACAAGTCTCTTAAACAACTTATGTTCATCCTCAATCCAAGCCCTGTAGGTTAAAGTAAAACTTGATTTTCCACACTTAAATAGGCCCTTTTAATTTTTTCAATTTGCATAATAAGCTGATTCACCAACTGAAACCAACATCTTCATTCATATCACAGCTATGTATTAAATCCCAAATTATTCTTCTAGCATCCACATCTAAATATTCCTAGTTTTAATCAAATCTCACCACATATAACCATCTCATCTATGGTCTACTTCTCATCCTTTTCACTTTGCCATACAGTACTACTATACGTCTTTATAACCTTCCTATGAACCACAATCTGTTCTATAAGATAGTTTCATCCTGAAAAACTTTCATCTGTGTACCTTTATAAAGAAAGAGGAGGACAAACAGAGTAAAGAAAGATGTGAAAATGAAAAAAGTTTAAAGAAAAAAAGTTTTAACAGAGTTCTCTAAAGTAGGAAGTGACATTTGTTCTAACATGTAAGTTATATCATTACCATCTAAATGATTAAACTGCTAGATAATAATTCATTACATTGTTGAAACATTACAAACCATACAACAGTCGTACATGAATTACAGGAAAAATAAATTTGTCTTTTCTTGTGCAAGATAAAAAATTACACTGAAGGGTTAACAGTTGTTTTTTGAAAGGATTCACCATGGTTCAAAACTTGGGAATTCCCAGTTCTTTGTTGTGGAAACAATAAAAAAGACCTACTACAATCCTTGCAATTCACAACATGCAACCAGTGAGTGAGATATTCATTATATATCAATAAGTGTATCATGCTAAGTGTTTTATCCACAGGGGAGCAAAGTGCCAGAGTGGTCAGTATAAAGGTAAGCTGACAAAAGAGACATAACTATGGTTTGTTTTAAAGTATCAACCATTTCAGTCCTGATTTACTATCTATGATACTTCAGAGAAGCAATTATAAAAAGACAAGCCAATATATCTGTAATATCATCCCAATGACTATGGCTGATAACTATGTTCAACCAACAATTTCGCAGACATTCTAGCAAAATAAATTTACTTATAATACTAGTCAGTATGAACGTTTCAAAATCACAATACTTATATGTATTTTAAACCCCTATGACTGCTTTCATATGCTGTCCATTAACGTTGTCTGTCACATGCAACTCCCTATCAAAATGTAATTAAATCAATTTATCGTCTAACCAATTCACTGTGGCCACTAAATATAAATCATGATATTTTATTTCATTTTCACTATGACTTGTGTAAATTAAGAACAAAATTCTTGAATTACTCGCCTCAGCCTTGAGGTGAAATATATGGCCATTAAAGCTTGTGGTGGCATACCAAGCAACATCACCAGATACTTCAGCATAAATTTTTTATATAAAGTGTTCATCTCTAAGCAAATATTTCAAAGAGGCCTGTATTTAGATTTGCACCTTCTTCTGAATTTGCTTATCAGAACTCCTAGCTGAATTCATATACGTAACAGCAGCACAGCACAACTTAAAGGGCACATTGCACAGGTAAAAAAAATTTTTGTAAGTTCTATGCAAAAAATTCATCCTATTAACAAACTGATAGAGATTCTTTTTTTGAAGATTATTTGAAATTCTCAGCACATAGTGTACAATGAATATCAGGATTGCTAGTATGAGCATTATGGTACAAAACTCAAACCCATGGCAAAGCTACATAACCTTCCATTCTCCTTCTTTAATAATGACCAAAGTGGCATGGGGAAAACTTGCCCCAATCATGGACATCTTGGGTGAGAGAAATATATGGTAACCAAAAAAAATAATCAGAGCTCCGCAGGTGTCTGTAAATCTGACTCTTAAAGGTTCCCTACAGAAAAACTTTATGAGGAAGGAAAGATGTTACAGGAAAGAGTTCCATAGCTTTACTGTTCAAAATCAGGTTGCATACGTAAGAAATTTTCCACAGAGAAACTACTTTATCCCAATAACAAATTTAATGAGATCTTTCTGAAGAATATTTGAGACTCTCCTGGTAAAAGGTATACAATGGATATTAGGACTGCTGCAGTGAGAGTATTTAAGGTTCAAACCTTATACCTAAGCCAAAGCTCCATGTCTAGATAGACTTTAAGCTTAGACTCTCTATTCATAATAACCAATGTCACAAGGGCAAAACATGTCTCAAATATGTCCGTCTTGGATGACAGGAGTATCAATTAAGAAAAAGAATAAAGAAATTTATCCAAGCTCCTCAGGTGTTGTAGACCTGACACTTAAATGTTCTTCACATAATGGCCAGAAAAGAAAGGATCGATGAAAAAGGGAAGACAGCTCCACATCCTTGCTGTTCAAGGGCATGTAACACTTGTTAGAAATTTTTCACAAAGACACGATGGGAAGCAGCAACCAGACATATGTTATGTCCCTCTCTATGCATTTGTAAATGCAAAATCACTAGCCATTCTGGAAAGTTTGGCTACAAAGGTTAATATAAAGTACAACTGGCTCCCACCATAATATTACTAAGATGGGAAATCTCAGGCTAAACAGAGAACTTTAATATTCTCCAATCTACCTTCAGAGGACCCCTCTCCTGAAGAGAAGTTTGTTGATGCTGTTAATTCATCCTTCACCTCCATGTTCAGCATGTCCAAAGATTTGAACTTACTGGGAGTCTGTTATGTTTTAGTAAACAAACCACAAGTACCTGGTGTCTCACTACACATGGATGGATGAATCACTCAGAGGTTTTATTATCCTTTTCTTGGGATAACACAAATGGAAAAATCTGAAGTACATGATGCATGTGCTGGGCAAAAAGTGCGTAAATCAACTGGAGTTAAGAGAATGAAACAGGAAAAATTCAAGAATTTCCTGTCTATAAATGTGTTCATAAAAAAATATACATTGTATTACAATCATACTGCCACACAAAAGCTCATAGAGAAGTCTGGAAAAGCATGGTGGAAAGTAACCTTGTACAGTGTGGTTTGCCTATGTCAATTAGCACCATCGGTTGTTGGACCTTGTCAACTTGACAGTTAATCGTTTTAGGTGGCACCAAAAATGTAAATGACTGGTCATTTGGCTGCAGATGGTTAGTAGGTGCTACTATGAAAATACAACAATAATGATACAAAAATACATAAATAATTCAAATACAAGGGAAAACTTTTACTGTACAATAAGGGATCTGTGATGGCCTGGACAATGGGCTAGAACTATGTCTGTCTTTCTGCTGAACTTTGACAATACTTTGCTGTCATAAGCTCACAACACTTGAGAGGAGAAAATATTGCCATTAAGGCAAAACTGCACAAACCAACACATTCAAGGGATTAACCAGGACCTCTATAATCAAGTTTATGCAGAGATAATCTGGATTCTGGAAGTCTTGGGTAATAAAAGTATTTTTGTACTAACATTACCCTACTCTGTACCAAATAAGAGCTATCATACTTCCCTTCCCTGGTCATTAAAAATAAAAATGCTGTCCAGTATAGCCATCACCTGCATGATTCAAAAATTTTAATCTAAATTAATGATTGAACCAGGTACATAGAAGCTTCATTGGTAGTTCTAGCTTTGGTAGTTTATCAGAAGATAGAATACATGCATTAGGGGAAACATAACCATTACAATGTTACGTGAGACTGATGAAAAACTGGACAACATCCTCCATTTTGAAATGCAGCTTACAATTTTGCACTTGTCAGAGATTCACTGAGATTAATTTTCCTTAAAAAAAGGAAATAAACCTCAATGTATCTCCTCTCAGAAAAAATTGTTTGCTACATTACATATCGTGAAATATACATCTCATGGCCTAAGCCAACACAGTTCAATAGGTAGTCCCAAAGTGAGCTAAACCCCATTAACTTAAAGGGTTAATTTACAGCAATGGTAAAAATATTTAACCCTATAAGAATGAGTATTAGCTTAACTTTCTTCCAACCTATACATTGTTCCTTAAACTGGAAAAAAACACTTAAGACATTGTTCCTCTGAGTTAAGTATTATCTGTAGGTATTATCTGCATGACTGACTGATTGTGTTGAATTGAGGTTATTGGAGGTCTCCACAGTTACCTTTCAAACCATCAGTCAATGAGAAGTTCTCTCTCTACTGAAACCATTAAAAAAAACTATTTACAACTTAAATGTACCTTGAAGCCCTAACTGACTTGCTCATATTCAGTCATACACTGATAAATGTACTCATCATTTGCACTCATAAAAAAAAGTTAGGTCAAATGTGGCAGTTAATAGCTGAACCCTCAGGCTAAAAGGGGTGGAATTCCAAATCTTCCACTATACTTACAACAATTGTTTGAATGTATGGGAGGCTATATTTATTTTTAATTCAACATTAGTTTGTTTAAGGTATGTGTGTATATCTAAGGAAATGAATGACATGCCTGAGAAGCATACAACAGCAAATGATCAGTAAGCAGACAAACAAATCAGAAGTCACAACAAAGTCCTTACTAAATAACTTTTCAGGAATAGAAGGTTAATTTCAACATTTACAAATATCTTTTACTTTATTACATTCTATTTATCTAAATCATGAGGAAACCCAATCAATTCCTTGAAAGTCACCTGAGCAATGCTCTTTGTATCCTGTAAATACTATCAAATCTTCTAAACAAAAATACAGAAGATTGACTCTTCAGTAATGTATAGTGAAAATATCATTTTATTGTTCTTTTGAATTACAATGTTCCATCATCACGTGACATGAGACAAAAGTAATAATTCATAATTAGACAGTATCACAAATTTTCTTATTTGAAAATGCTCATTCAAAAGAGCCATACATAGATAAACACATATCAATTAGTATGAATGTGAAAAAAAAAGTAAATATGCAAGAATAGTCATACACACCCACTGGTTTCTCATTAATTTCAGAAACTGTGTCAGTTAATCAAAAATATATGTTCAGTATGTTTTATTTCAATGAGTGATTACCAAAGTTAGAGTTACTATGCCAAGTTACTGAAAGAAGCAGTCATTATAAAAATAGGTGTCAGTTTTTGTAGAGCTGAAGAATTCAGGAGTGGTTACGAAGAATGGTGAAAAAAAGTTGCAGTTATTGCAAACACAAATGGATTGATTTTGGAAATGAGGCAGCCTTCAAAAATAATGGAACAAATATAGTAAGGCAATCAGAGGAATACAGAAACCATGTGGGAGAAAATGGTCACTCCACCTCTCCTACCTTTTTACCACATATCATTATATATATGAAACAGAAACCTCTTTCTTTTTGACAAAATATGACTAGAGAGATATTGCCATGAAAAAAAAAAATCAATGTATACATTGCTGCTTATAACTGGTTCTTTCCAGTATCAACTGAACGAGTTTGCCATACATTTTAACTGGAGAAAATCCTTGGAATACTATTCTAGAACACAAATATAATAAAAAGAGGCTGTAATACCTACAATCCCAAGCTGGTTTAGTGAAAAACAAAGAAAGTTTAAATACACTGTATATGGAAAATGACATAACATATCCCTTTAAAATGTATTGAAGTCAGCATCTGACATTACTTCAGTCAGTAAACCACCATGAACTGGCTCACAACCTACTTCAGATAGTGTAATGAAACTAGAAGGCCCATAAAACTCAGACAAATTACATTGGTACCAATCTAATCAAATAAAAATTATTTGTGATCATTTGAAAAGTAAAAAGCCCGGAAGTGCATATAATCATGATTTTATTCCATTCAGGCTCATTTGCATTTAATTTTCATTGCAGCTAATCTCCCACCAGGTGACAGCACCACAAAGTACAAGACTGGTAAGCTTGGTAATATCTTAATAGAAAAAAGACAAATAACCATCCTGTTTAAAAATAACAGAAATCACAACAGGAATTCAAATAATTAGTCTTTGTCAAGTTTTGTGAACCTTATACAAGCATATCTATTTTTCCAGTTTCAATGGTATGCAGGAATAATGTACTGACATTTGGCAAGGTAAAACAAAGGCAGGTTGGAGGGTGTTTTAAGGGTATCAAATCTGAAGTAGGATATCTGGCATGGTTTTACAAAACCAATGATATTTTGTTTGTACTCCATGATCATATCCTTTCAAAAGCACTCCAAGACTAGGAATCAGTTCAGTTGAAAAGCAAACAAGTTTGTTGATTCAAGATACGTTTATAAATATCTCAATAAGTACTGTAATTGACTCTGGAATCACAGCTGAACAACATATCTCTTGATATAAAATAGAGCTTATATGATCAATTACATGAGAATTAAGGAGTAATATGAAAATCAGCAATGTTTAAAATGCTTTAAGTTAAAGGATTCTACCAGTGTTAAATAGCCAAGAGGTCCCTGATGGTTTTCTGTTAAAATTAATACTGATGGTAATTCCAAGTATTATGACAAAACTTAATGAGCTGGTCTCTTCACACTAGTAAATGATGTTAACAGTTTAGTGTCCAAACACTTAAGTAATCTGGCCCAACTAATTCTTTCGTAATATCATGGGTCTCTATTTCTTCTGCATGTAATAAAATTTGAGCTCCAAGGGAAGTACTGTTGTGAATAACCCTTGAATTTCAAAACTGTAACACTATACTTATTCTTTATTCTAAGTTTCAGATCACTATCTTGTAACTCAAGTGGTAAGTATAATCAATTCAAAACTAATTCTTTTAACTACTTTACATGCACAAAATAAATCATCTTTTAAACTAAGAACACCGAATTTAATAATATAATCAACTTTGATCTAAAAGTGTCAAAGTTTTTTCCCTTGTAACCCAAGCAGTAAAGATGTAGTAGGCTTGAGTTTCTTCATTAGTCTATACTTTACAGGAAATTAACAATAAATAAATTTTTTTAATATTGTCAAACCCTTTCTCTCTCATACTTTGTCCCAGGTGCATGAGATATATTGTTGTAGCGCCTCACTCATTCTGGGCTAGCACATGGTCAATAAGCGATCTGCACATGGTTAATATCATCAACCTACTCACTTCCAGCCTATTAGAGCTCACTCTTTGTTGATCACAGGAACCAATCCAAATAAAGCCACATAAGGTACAGGGAAAGTTTTTTGAAAAAAAATTGAGGAAGGTAAGGCAGAACAAAGAAATTAGGAAAAGAAATTTTCATGGTATACTGCCTTGGAGAGAAAAGGATTTGCAATTTCTAAAACCTACATTTCTTTTTTCTGTGAGCATAACCACTTAAAGAAGGAGGATTTAGTGAAAAACTTAATCAAAAATAATAATCAAATACCTTCAATGGTGATTTGAAGGCACACTACAGACTGTCTCTCCTGAAAGAGGAATCCCCAAAGCCTTAGCGTCTAAGGGATTTTCTGATGAAGGTGGATGATGAATGCCAAAGAGCCCTTTTGATTTTCTCCAACATAAGATTCTGAGGAGGGCTAAGGTAGAGGCCACCATCTTACATCTTATGCTCTAGTGTGCTCAATCCACATAAAGATGTTCCTTACTGAAAGGGTTTTCCAAGGTTCCAGGGTGCACGCATAAATGGTCTTTATGATCTCTGGTTAAGTCCCAAGGGCCTCTTAAGATATTCAATTGGGCATAAGGCATGATGCTTTCCTGACAGTCATCCAACAGTGGATGACACTAAGGCTATTTCTATGTTTAATAGCTTCATCCTTAGAAAAAATCTAAGTTTTGAGTTACCTTAACCCAAAAGAGATTGGCATCAGATACAAGAAGATTCTTGTGTCTGGACAGAGCATGAACCTTCAAAACTCTAAACCATGAGTCCAAGGCCATAAAGAAGAGTTTCCATTAGAAGACTGAATAAGGTCTACAACTTCTGAAAGTTCCTACTTGGGCTGTAGTGAAGAAACGTACAACTTCTGAAAGCTCCCACCTGGGCTGTAGTGGAGAAACACTGGTCTCCTCAGAAAGAAGAAATGGAAAAGATTAACCCAAACAGACCTATCAGATCATTACTAAAACCTAAAAATAAAGGTTCTTGAAGGGCACCCTTACAAGAGGCAACAGACTTGGTAGGCTTACCCTTGTCAAAAAAGGCTAAAATACTCAGACATAAGGCTTACGTCAAGGACATCAGACTTTTCAAAGGAAGATTGAAAAGTTTTTGACTGATTGGTACAATTAATGAGAAGCGTGAAAGTTATGCAAAAGGTCATGGGTAATGCATTCTCCAAACCTCTACCTGTAGAAGTGTTTGAGAAAATTCATATATGTAAATTCTAGAATCCAGGATTTTAAGGTTGGGGTCCTGCAATTAAGCTGAGGTGGTCTAGAAGAACCTATGGTATCAACCAAGATGTATGGTATGAGTGAAGGAGTCTGTGGCACCAAAGTTGTTTATCCCACTTGGAGGCTAAACACTTCACATTCTTCAAGGTTCTTTGAACTTGATATCTTTTTTTTCATACATGATTGCAATATTCTGTGTTAGATAATGAAGAAATGGTCTCAATCACTCAAATTCACTCTCTAACTGTCACGTATGATGCACCGGTACCAAAGGCCCTGTCCACAATCAGTCCCCACTGACCTTTCTGAGGTTTCCCCCAACTTCTTCATAAGGTCTGGTTCAGCCAAATGACAGCACATCATCTCCTATAAACCACATCACTCCAATTCACTCTATCCCTTGTATGCCTCACACCATCCTACATGTTTAGGTCCTGAGCCTTCTTACACTCCCTCCTCCTTAGTTTTCCCCTTTTCTTTGTTCCTTCTGACACATACCCTCTGAGTAATCCTTTCCTCAATCACCCGCTCCACACATCCAAACCATTTTATCACAACCTTTCTCTTACACTACTGAATCTTATTTGATCAGCTCTCCTTACACTACATATTGCCCTTAAACATTTCATTTCCAACACACTCACTTTATCCTTTATTTCTTCTTTTGTCTGAGGTCCATGCCTCGTACTCATACAGCACCAACGGGACTACTATACCATCAAATACATCCCTCTTTACCCTCTTTACCATTCTCTACCTGTCATGTGTAATATACTGAAAACACAGCTTCCTATCCACAACCAGGCCCTACAGAACTTTTCATGGTTAACCTGGGATGCTTCACATGCCCTGGTTCAGTTCATGAATAGCACGTCGATCCCAGTACACTACATTGTTCCAATTTACTCTATCCCATGTACGTCACCGTCTTGCATGTTCAGGCCCCGATAGCTGAAAATCTTTTTCACCTCATCCTTCAACTCCAGTTTAGTCTCTCTGTTCTCTTTGTTCCTTCCACTTCTGACACATATATCCTCTTTGTTACATGGTAAATGACTAATTTCTTTCATGGGAACTGTCAATGATATCTGCATACACAAAACCAATTACTTAGTGTTAGATTTGATGACAGTTAATCTATCATTATCATTTGCATATGGTGAGCAAGCTTTGGCTGTGTGCAGTCTTCACCTCTGCTGTAGTGAAAGATTGATATGCATCCCTCTATATCCCTAATGTGAGTCTTGTGAGCAAAAGGTCTGCTCCTATCCATCCCCACCCTATTTTCTTTACCTAAAATCAGTCTGGAAAAAAAAAATTGGAGAACCTACAATTGTCACATCCCTGCTCATACATAGAAATACACATACACACACACAGATATAAACATACACACACCCACAGGCCTCCATGGTGTAGTGGTTAGTAATACTGACCAGAAGTCAGCATGGGCCAGCCCCAGATCAGACCCTCATGGGTTTAATTCCTGGGTGCGGCAGTTGGCCTACACCCAACCCAGGTGTTCATCCTCTCCTTGGGGCTGGTCGATAAATGGGTACATACATGGCTTAGGCTGGGGTGTGTGTATACACATTAGACAGAAAAGACCCATCCACTCATATACACACACACACACACAAATATATATATAGGGGATACGGGAGAAAGAATACTTCCTACATATTCCCTGCGTGTCATAAAAGGACACTAAAAGGGGAGGGAGTGGGGGGCTGGAAATCCTCCCCTCCAGTTTCTGCTTTTCCAAAAAAGGAACAGAGAAGGG
>JAYMFT010075946.1:0-14443 GCA_038088735.1 Panulirus argus
TATATATATATATAAAGCACTTTCTTCGAACTCTAACATGTGACTAGTTGAGGTGGAACATGAGAAAGTTACATGACTGGTGGAATAAGTGAAGAACAGGTGATATAATGGAGATGGAAGTGGGCTGAGAGCTCCAGGCAACAGGTCAACACAGGGTCCAGGCAGCAGGGTGTCTGTGTTCCCTTATATTTTCATCTACGTTTTGGGACTTGTTGCAAAAGCGAAAAACACGTTGACATGGACGAGTGTAAAGGTGGTTACTATAATCACCTGAATCTTGAGATTCATTTACAACATCAGCACATCTGTTGCATGCCTCAAGGACCTTGAGTCCCCAAACTTTGATGTTTCGTGGCTTAATGTTTGTCTCCCAGGTGCCACATTTTTCCTCTCTCTCGTCTGTTGCTCTCCTAATTCTACAAATCTTATATCTTTCTTCGGCTATCTAAACACCTTCCATGAGACTGTGGCATTCTTTCACCCACAAGCCGAGATTCTCTACCTCGGGGATTTCAGCATTTACTAAAGGGAATGGTTGAATTCCTCCCATACGGATGGTGGAAGGAATGAAGCCCTCACGTTCCTATTTTCTATGACTTAGAACAAATCATCTCCCACCCTACCCGTATTCCTGACCGCTGTGACCACTCTCCTAATATTCTGGATCTGTTTTTCACCTTTAGTCCACCCCGCTGTGACTAAACAATTCTTCCGTCAATTTGTTCATCTGATCACACTCTCATAATTGCATCTATTTTAAAGACACCTCCCCCTCCAACAGCTCCTCCTAAGCATACTGGCACCTGAACAAAGTTGACTGAAATAACTTGCAACTTACTTAACTTCCTGTCTGACTTTCTGTGGGTAAATCACTGTCTCTTATGTGGTGATGCTTCTGTTTTCGTCAGGCGCATAGTAGAGGTTACTCGTGCGGGAAGGAAACTTTATTCCTTTTTCCTCCAAAACGACCTCCTCATCGAATCCATGGTTGAGCCATTATTGTTTTGAGGCCATTCAGGCAAGATATCAGACATATCGGCCTTAGAAAAACTCTCCTTCTGGCTCCCGCTCAGCTTTTATCACCGCCCGTAATCACTGCTAGCACGTTACCCGTCAAGTAAAGAGTACCTATATTCTGTGGAAGTGCGATAACTTTTTCTCTTCATCCACTGATAGGTCTTTCTGGTCTTTAGCCAATGGCATCTCTAACAACTTTTGTCGCTCTACCTTCCTTCGCTCTTCCGTTCTGACGGTACTACAACTACCTCTCCCGTAGACAAAGCAACTTTCTTTGGCCCCCGTTTCTCCTTTGACTCCACCCTGGATGACTGTAATATTCCTTCACCCCTGATGCTCCTCTTACTTATCTTATGCCCCTCCCCGTTATCTCTTTTCAGACGGTCTAAATAGAGCTTCTCTCTCTGGACACAAGCAAGGCTTATGGTCATGATGGCATCCATCCCCATGTACTAAAAGATGACACATCCCATCCCTAAGAAGGGTGACCGTTCTGACCCCTCTGACTATCGTCTCCTGCTTTAACATCTACCATTTCCAAAGTCTATGAATTTCTCATCAGCTCCCATATCCTTAGACACCTCAAAACTCACAGCCTTTTCTCTGATCACCATTATGGCGTCCGTAAGGCGAGATCCACCGGTGATATTCTTTCCTATCTTACTAATGTCTGGTCATCATCCCTGAGAGACTCTGACAGGGTGTGGCATCGGGGTCTCATCTATAAGCTCCCCTCTTTTGGCTTCCCTCCTTCATTTTGCTCCTTCAAATCTAGCTTCCTCTCCGGCCAGTCTATCTCTATAGTTGTTGATGGATCAGCCAACACCCTTTTCTCCGTCAATAGCGGTGTCCCTCAAGGGTCTGTCCTGTCTCCTACACTTTTTCTCCTTTTTTCCACAAATATCCAAGCGCTCTCATATGCTGACGACACCCACATCCTTCAGTTGTGCTCCTTCTCTCACTCGATCTGCATCTCGTCTTTACACAGCTTCCTCAATAAACTCAGACTTGGAGAGGATATCTCAGTGGGGTAGACGAAATCTTGTCAAGTTTAATGCCTTCAAGACCCAATTTCTACCCATCTCTCTATCGAAAACTCCTCAGAACCCTAGCCTTTCCTTTGACGGTTATGTAATTCCACCTATAGACTCAATGAACATAACTGGTATCACTGTAGCATCCACTCATTTTTGGAAACACATTACGGAATGGCTAAGTCTGCATCGAAGAAAGTGGGTGTCATGTTTAGATGTTGAAACTGAACTGTTGTTCAGTTTATACAAAAGATTTATTCGTCCTTGTATGGAGTACTGTTCTCACATCTTGGGTGGTTCTAGCTCTGTACCCTTACTTGACAGAGCTGAATCAAAAGCGGTCCGACTCATAAACTGTCCCAGGCTAGCTTCCAAACTTGACCGCCTTGCCCTACGCCGCAGTGTTGGCTCACTTTCCCTCTTCTATTGGTATTACTTTGGTTTTGCTTCCGAGAATTGGCTGCTTGTGCGACCCCACCACTAAGCTAGACCAAACTATACTCGGTAAGCTGCTGCGCCTCATATTTACTGTGTAGTCGTTGGCAATTCAAGGGTAGGCCGTTTTGATAATTGTTTCTTTCCCTACACCTCGAAGCTTTGGAACTTCTGTACATTCTCTTGTCTTCCCTTCCCAATAACTATGACCTGGCACACTTTAAAAGACAGGTTTTCACCTCCTCCAAAACACTTTAATACTTTCCCCTGTCTCTTCTTTTTTTTTCTTTCGTAATTCTCTCTATACATCAATAATTTCCCTGCCTTGGTGTGGACTTTTGTCCTTGACTGGAGCCTCCAATATAAAAGAAAAGAAAACTGGCGAGACTTTATCTCTAATGACTGTGCTGTCTTATGTCTGCAGTTTGTTTTTTATTGTTTTATCAGTGATGTATCATAACTGTATTATCATCATGTCCAAGTTGTGGATGTGAAGGTTGTGATCACTCTTTTATGAGGAGCCTGTGCTGTGAGTATTTTGTTCTCTATTAGATTGTAACTGTTATTGTAACTTGTAATGCAGCGTCAGGAAGTAAGAAAACTGCTGTATATTAGGATGTACCAATGAGATGATCTTTGATTCAGTCGCCTGGCGTTTTCCCAAGGACAGCGGGTATGTGTTAACTTGGTATTCTCCCGTCGATAGCTTAGTGTGTGTGGAGACTTGGTGTCTCTCAAGGACGGCTTTTTGTGGGAGGAGACCGAGTGTACTGTAGACAGACGAGGGTCATATGAAAACAGCGTAAAATCTCCCGTGGACGGCTGGGAGCTCCGTACGGAACCCAGGATGGAATGAAATGAGTGTGAAGACCGTCTTACACCGTAGCTCGTCCTAATCCCTAGTTACATCATACTTGCAGGCCAATTCCAAGGAAGTCTCGAATTGGCCTTAATTACCGACTAGGCCAAGTAACTTTTGAGACCTGTTATCTACTCCTCTATTTGTTTCTGATTAGTTGGATGTAATATTTTTTTGCCGTTTGTATATAATCACCCTGTTACTATATGAAGTTCTGTGTGATTTACCATTTTCTTCTGCTTGCATTAGTACTTCACACTGCGCGAAAGCCATTTGTTAAATACAGTAGGAGGCGTGACAAGTTTCCCTGATCACTGAAGCTGAGTGTAGGACTGTTTGGACTGTAGTGGTTTTCACGTCACCTGAAGAGAATTCTATGTGTGTGGTGGTCACTGCGCCAACTAAGGAGAACTGTAAGGTTGTGGTGGTTGTCGTGCCTTCCGAGGAGAGTTGTAGGGTTGTGGTGGGTCTCGTGCCATCTGAGAATTGTAGAGATGTGGTAATTGTCTCGCCAAACCAGAAAAAAAAATAGATCATTTGAATGACGAAATCATTCCTCGAGGTTGCCATAAGGTCTATGAGTGACAGTCCAAGTTATGGAACTCCCGTTGTTCTCTCCAGTTGGTCCTCAAGCACTGTTAGCTGAAAGATGTTTGCATGTTTGCATCTGATGATGCCGTCAGTCTAACCAGGTAGTTTTTCTAAGCATTGCTTAGTGAACTGCAGGTGAACTAGCAAGGATGTTTGTAGTTACGTCACACCTAGCACTTAGTTGCTCTAGTAGGTGGGTGAGATACTCATAGATTGTGCACTGGAGACAGTTTGTCAATCTTACACTGTCAGCGAAAGAAAATTCAAGGATGTCGATATAAGGAAGGAGGATTTTTTCACATTAGTCAGAATTCTAATTATGGAATTAGTAGAAAACAATTATCTACATTTCTCATGTAGTAATCATTCTTTCTCACATTCATGCGTTTATATTCCAGTAAACTAACGGTACTGTACTGAATTGAGTATATCAAGCACTTAGCTTTTGTTTCAGTTTCTGATTAAACTACCTAGTTAGCACTAGGTGAAAATAATAGAATAGTGCGAAGGATGTATATTTTTATCTTTAGGTTCAGAAGGATTTTTTTTTCTCCTTTCTCTTTTAAAAAAAGATTGAAATAGGAGAAATAACCTACTATGGAAGTCAACCCTGGTATATCCTCTCGTGGGAACGATGCAAAAGTAACCCTTGCTGACCGTAGAATGGAAATGGGACTTACAGACCTTGTCACAATGGAAATCCAAAGGATTCAGGTTGAGCAAATGGAGCAGAAAAAATAGAACCTGGCTTCATTTATTCCAGCAATAATGAGATAAATTTTGAAATTGTTGAATATTATGCTTAAATGAAAAGATCATTTGTTGAGAGGTTTTTGATGCCTTAAACTTTGGGTATATCATCAATATTTATTGGTATTGATAAAGCATCTATAGTGGAATGTACTAACGTTAAAAAATATTAAAGGTAACAATAAGGAAATAACGTTCAGGCATATTGGATAGGACATGAAAAGAAACAGGCCGTAGATTTCAAGAAGGGAGTTTGCCAAAATTATTGCTTTCAAGGTGATCCAAATACACAGGGGATATAATCTTAAAGAAAGCACTGAGGAGAAATGTGAAGACATCGAAATGCAAAATGCGAAACAACTGAGTATGGAGACCGTCATAATCAAAGCTGGTAATAACTAAGGCAATATAATCACTCTTATATGACGGCTGGCAGCATGGTTCAGTTGGAGGTATCATGCCAGATACCTTCGTCAGTCAAAGGGATATATTTCACCGTGACTGCTGGAAAATGAAAAGAAAACCTCAAATTAAACCCAAATATTGCTAATGTAAAACGATTCGCAAAAAAGTAAAGGTAAAAGAGTTACTTGCTACAACATTCGACAGCCCAAAATCCCTTGCAAGGTAAATACTGGTTGTCGATGTCAAGCTGCTTATCTCTTTCGCAAATCAGTGACATGTGTCAAGTGTAAGGACATGCAGGGGGCAGGTGTGAAGATCGTTATAGTTGCTGTGTGGTGTGTGAGGAATTATTGAGACTTCCCACGACGTTATAGAACTTACAGCTGTAGTGACAACAATTGATGTAAAGACAAAAATAACAAAGAAAAATAAATGAAATGAAATTAGAAACTGAAAAATCAATTCTAACCTCTTTCTGCTTCAAAAAGGATAGGATTTGTGGAAGCAAGAAGAAACGTTAAGAGAACCTCCCATAAGAATCCCCTCGCTAATGCATTTTCCTAATGGAAGATCGCCAGCTTAACAGTCACACGTTACTCCATCAGCTGATACCCCTGAGGGAGACCAATTCCCCCCCCCCCCAGTATTCTCGAGTATTACAAAGGGCCTTCCTTGAGCCCAGAAAACTGTCACAAAGCTTCGTCTGCTGAAACTCCTGAACCTCCTCGCCTTCAGGATGGTGATTCTTCCGATGGCCCATCGAGATGGCATGAGAGTTATCCCCACTCCAGGGGACAGGTTCCCTCCCGGGAGAATCTTTCAAGGACACACTTCGGGGAACGCTCATCAAATTCTTCTAAGAGCCAAAAATCACTTCTTTCTTCTCCAGAACGGCGTTCGCAAAATCAAGAAAACATAAAAGCCGAGTTCAAAACCTGCTGGTTTTGTGAGATATGGTGGGAGTGAGTCTTTGGACTGTGATGTGGTAGATTCATCCCCAGTCATCTGCAGTATGGCTAAAGCATGCTCCAAATTACGAGGTATATTTGTAGGCATTACCTAGAATAGGGAACAAGTTAGAAAATGGAGGTCTTAATTTTAAGAAATGCTGATGTTTGATGCTCAATATGATATAAGGGAAATGAAGAAAATTACGGTCCCACTTGGAAAACCTTAAAGTTTTTTAAATGAAACCCCCTTCAAGTCATTTGCCTGCAAGAAACTAAGCTTGGCGCGCAGATATGCTTTTGAACTTTGTAAATCTGTCCCTCCTCCTTGTGCTACGGCTGCAGGAGCCGGCTAATATTATAGTGGAATCAGAAATCAGTCACAGTATAGTTCTTTCAGGATTACATTTCTAACATCGGCATTAAGAGTTAACATGGGATCTAAATGTATTCTTAATTTCCTAAATTTCTCTCGAGAAGGAAAGATTACGTTTATCTATATAGTACACTTTATAGGTGAGCTAGCGAGATTTTTCCTTCATTGCATGGTAACCTCACTGCACACAGCCATTAGGCCGAGATGGTAGAGGGAGACTGATTATAGATTTATCACACTTTCATATTATCATTTCTAATGATGGTAACCCAACGTTCTCCCCCCCCCCTCTCTCTCTCTCTCTCTCTCTCTCTCTCTCTCTCTCTCTCTCCCTCTCTCTCTCGTTTTCTTCTTTCTTTCATTTTTGATACACAAACTGGCTATTTATTCCAGATCTTAACTGCAATAATCTCCCTCGAATCCTGCTGAGAAGAGCAGAAATTACTTTGTCAAGCAATCCTCCTGTGATTAATGACACTATAGCTTGAACGACTAGCAGAATTTGTCAATTTAATGGTGTTGACGAAGCGTACGATTATTTTGTTAGATATATTTTAGATGCAGGCAAGAACAGCATTCCAATAACTGAAGGAAGCAAAAGCCTAGACAATTATTTCCACGATGGACCCAGTCTAGTGATGAAGGTAAGAAGACTGTTAAGAGCATAGACCTGAAAAATACTTCTGGTAAGCCACGATGCATCTTAGATAAAGTTGGTGGAGGGAATTAGATCCAATCCTAAACTTAGAAATATTTGGAAGGGAATTGAGAAGTTGGCTGGAAAATATTCTTCGACTCTTTTGCTAAGCTTAGATAAATAAAGCGTTTAAGTAAATGATTCCTCTGTGGAGGTTAATATACTTAGAGCTTCTCCTTAGTGTCTAGCGTCAGCAGATCTAGTAGGAAATTCTAATAAATTAGACCAAGGTAAGTTTTTCGCCCACGGTACCTGTCTCCATTCATAAAGAAGAGGACTGTAATAAACCATTTCGTTTAAAGGAAATGTCATCCCTATCAGTCACTGGATCTGCTGCCTTAGAGGAGGGTGACGTACTGTATGATATATTAAAACATTTTCCTGAAGCCTTCTTACAATTCATGTTAGATTCATCTAAGCTGATGTGGATGTTTAGTGTAGTGCAACATAACTGGAAGAGATCCATTTTTCCTGCCATTCTTAAGCAAGTTGAAGATACTAATATTGTAACAAACCATAGACATGCTCTCACCATTTGTCTTTGGAAACTAGTGGAGAAGACTGTTAACATTACATTGGTTTGATGCCCTGAAGAAATGATTGTATCATCATAATCTGGGATGGATTTAGAAAGAATCGATCTACCACGCTACACTCAACACGAATATCAAATGACCTTCATAAAGAGTGTGTTGATTATCATCGTATGATAACAATGTTTCTTTATTTAGAGTAGACCTTTGCACAACTTGAAGATACGGTATCGGGAAGTAACCCCACAAAATGGGTCTTTTAAGGAAGACGTTTAAGGTTTATACAACAGTGTCTGAGAGAGAGAAAATTAAAGACGAGGATGTGAATGTTAGTTATGAATATTCTAAAGAATTCCCACAGGTTGTCGTTGCCGCGGGACACTGTATGAAGTCTTTAACGTCTACACAGTCGTCATCGATAGTAATGTAGATACTATTCCAGGGACATTAGAGCATCCGTTTTGTTGATGATTTGGCTGTTTACTGTACATGATCGATCATCCACGCCTACATCACAGGTCCGACACTCCAACTCGCCATTTGACGTCCTCATCATTTTAGTCCTGACCTAGCCCATTCCCTGCTCGTTTCCCTTTAGCATTAGTAAGTCCACTTCGTCCATATCACATCCGAGACCTCCCAGCCCCTACCTACCCACGTCATCCGCATCATAAACTCTGACCCTCAAGCCCAGCCGCCGCATGATACTTGCATCAAAGTCCGGACGCCATCCACATCACGGTCACGATCCTCCAACTTCACCCTCGTACAACACCAACATCAAAGTTCACCCATATCACGGCCCTGGTCCTCCAACCTCTGCCATCCCAAGCCGCTCGCCTTTCAGTCCTGACGCTGTGGCTCACGCCTCCCCAAGCCATCAGCCCCACAGATCCGTGCCTCCAGCTTCATCCTCTTAACGCCACCAATATCACAGTCGCGACCGTTCGTTCCCCGCCAACTCAGGACACCCTCATGACAGTCCCAGTCATCAAGACACCGCCTCCCCACTAGGAAAAAACACTAATTGTTTTAATGGAAGACTACTTTTTAAATCATATTATTCATGAATCGGGGCGAGCTTACTATATTTCAGGTCTGTTCCTAACTACAGTTAGGAACCTAACTGAATTTTGAGGTAGGTGAAAAGTTAGGGGACAGTGTTCACAATATCACCAGGTTTGCTGCAAATATGCGTTTTGACTTTAATGAAAACGATATGACGAGATTAAGTTTTAGATTAACAAACTGATAAAATTCGTTAGGATATCAATATTAAGTGGATCAAACTTTTACACCACGTTTCACAAATGTTATGTAACCATGAGAATAGAATAACCTTTCCTTATGTTAAGAGAGATGATACCCCTACAAAAAACAGAGAAGTAACGAAAAAAAAAAATGAAAGATTTAACTAGAAATACAAAATTTTGTGAGCGAATTCAAATTTTCCCTCCTCACTCTCACTCCTTCACTACACCTTCGATAAAAGTCAATTCACTTATCCTTAACAACTGTGTCCTCACTTCACCCTCGATAAACGCTTCACTACACCTTAGATAAACCTACTTTCTCCGGGTGATGATGAGGAGGGACAGATGAAACAAGAACAGGATAGACTACGAAATTTTTTGCAGCGGCTGCAACAGGTTGTTTTTCGAAGAAAGTGAACCTGGACTTGTGACAAGAATGAGCGAGCATAGAGCTGATGTTCCTCGCAGATGACGGGCATGTAGAGCAAGGCAAGAACTGCACACCGAGGCGAGGATGACAGAAGGCCAGCCAAGAGAGCTTTCGAATCAATACACGCCACCTTGAAACCAAACATCAGCACGAGGTTAGGCTGCATGTTGTGGGCCGAAAGCAAAAGCGGAAACAGCAGCGCGTGACTCGAGGGTTACGAAGCGGCAGACCCGACGTACATAATTATTAGTTCAGTCCCGTTTTCAGAGGTTCAAGCGAATAGCATGAAGTCTTACTGTGTCACCTCATCTTCTCAGGAAGACTTTAACGTCTAAACATAAGTCAAGAATAGAATTCCCAACTCCTGCTTATGTTTCCTTTGCTACCGGACTCCCATTTACCCGATGAAACATACAGACCACCCCCCTTCCCCCCAAATCTCCTCATGTCACAAGCATCACATTTCGAACACTTACACAACCCGCCTCTCTACGCCACCAGCAACAGATTTCCAACCAACATACCACATCACAGTCCTGACCCACAAGCCCCCGTCTCCCAGGGATCGAGCCGCTGCTTCCCTATCGAATTCATCAACTCACACCCAACTTCCAGCGCCATCTTCCCACACAAGCATTGCCATCGTTTGATCCTCCAATCCGCACCATTTCCAGACCATCCGCATCACAGTTGTGACTCTTTAGTCCTCGTGTCCTCGCTGTCGTCTGGACACGACCAACCCTCCGGCTCCCAACTCTCACCGCTTCAGCCGCCATTAATTACCCTGATCATCGAGCCCCAGCTCTCCCGCATTCGGAGCATCACCATTACCAGCATCCAGCTCACTTGATGGATATTACACTCTTGATCTTTCTACCCCTTCCAGAACCTGCCACGTCACTTGCATCACATTTACGACGCTTCAGCTCTCCTAGCCCGAACCAGCCCACAGTTGCCCACGACGTTCCGAACCAGCCCCAAACTGCCCACGCCAACAGCACCGCAGTCCTAACCTTGCAAGATTCATCACCCCGTAACACTAATACTAGAGTCCCGACCTTTCATACCCTGCCTCCTAGCGCCTTCCTCATCAGCGGCATGGACATTAAACCCTCTTCTTTCCTACGCAGCAAATATTTCACTTCCGACCTTCCAACCTCCAGTTCCACTCGTCACCAGAATCGTGGTCTTCAGCCGAGAGCCATCAGTTGCATTTGTCACACGTGTCACAGGTCCCGCCTTTAGTCCCCATCCCTCAACATCACCATCATCATAACGCTGTCTCCAGCCTCCGCTTACCCACGCTAGAAATGCTCCCTTACGCCATCCTCACCATAATCCCAACCATCCAGTCCCACCTTCCCGATCTATTCGCGTCAAAGTCACTACTTTTTCGTCAGCATCTATCCGCCTCTAACCTCCAACTCTTCCAGGCCATCAGAATGATAGTTCTAGCCCCTGTACCCCTGCCATCCCACGCCAGCAGTATCACCGTCCGCGCCATCCACTCCCTCATCTCATCTTGTCATCCGCATCACACCCGCTGACCTTCACCCCCTCCCCACCCACCCACCCACCCACCCATGCCACCAGCATGATAGTGTCGACCTTCTCACCCTCACCTTCCCTCACCACAGCGTCACAAATCCGAGCCTCCAGCAACCGATTTTCCGCCCTTCATCGCCATCGACAATTACTGTCTCTAACCTCAAGGCTCCTTATCCTCTCTTCACCTACGTGTCAGTCTCTACCCTCCATCTCCCACCTCCCAGTGCAACCAAATTTGCTGCATCCACGCTCCAGCCTCAGGCTTCCCTTGAAACTAACATCACAATCCGGACATTCCCAATCCCGTCTCCCCTCGCTGCCAGTATAACAGTTTGAGGTTTCTAGCCTCAAGTGGCATGATATTCCCATCCCTCCTGTCACCAACTCCCACCACTACTCTCATTACAGTCCTGACTCTTCAGTTCTAGCTTACCTACTCGTCAGCTCTCGTTTACCCACGATAGTACCATCAAGATCCCGATCCCAACTGTATCATGGTCCATATGCCCCAGTTTCTGCTTCCTGCGCCACCAGAATCACAGTCTTGACTCCTACAGTATCACGGTTCAGACTCTATCCTTCTCCCACCCAGTCTTCGCAAGCACCACAGCCCTGATTCTCCTGCTTCCAATTCACACCATGAGCGTGAGAGTCCCAGCGTTCCTTTTCCTAATCTCCTACGCCACCAGCAACACCGTCCCCACCTAGCTTCCACCCCTTAACATGAGCATCACAGGACTGGCCAGACAATCCCCGTCTCCACACCCAGCCAGTACCACAGTGCCGAGCATACCCGCGCCTCAGGTGTCACAGTGCCGACCGTGCTTCCGCTACCTCATCACGTCACTAATATCCTGACCCTCCAGACCTGGTCTTACCACGCCGCCAGTTTTGTAGTCCTGGCCTCCAATCCCCATGTTCCCTGGACACCCATATCACACTTGATCTTAGTCCTCATCCTAAAACTCTGTTCCCTCCAGAAGAAACAACATCTTAATCCCAACCCTCCATCCTTTGCCCACCCGCGCTATAACAAGCCTTCTTTCTTAAATTCACACTAAACAAAACGAGCAAACCGGTTGGGAAGCTGAAATACATCCACAACTTATGGTCCCAGCCAGAAACTCACAACAATATACATCACGCCGTAAAAGCAATGTACATTAGCAATCATATAATTTAAAAAGTATGACTCCTGAACTTAGGAGTCCTTACATTAACTCTCTCTGGGTTTTCAAGCGCGAACGTGCGTATGAAATATTGTATGGATGTATGATTCTGGTTTCATTGTGTATGACTTTCATACGTGTCTTTTGCGTCACTGGTGGCCGGACATCTCATTACACGGCTGGAACATCCGCTCATCCGAGAAAGACGTATTTAGGAAACAATTCCCTCCCAGCCTGGTGTGATGCCAGTCTAGCGTGAAAGCGATATCGGGCGTCTATCATATTTGCCACCTCAGTGGTCAGATAGCACTACATCATTAGTCTGGTGTGTGCTTGTTGTCTGTTTCGCTGATATTTTGTTTGGATGGTCTCAGCAAAGAACGCGGCGGCACGTCCAACGAAAGGAGTCCGTGTGGACGGAAAGGCTACACTGTTTGCAGGAAATGGACAATTACAATCATCTGAAATTCTTCGATTTGTTAAAAATTTTCAGAGTTTATGGTTATAATAACAGTTATAAATCTCTAGCATATTTCTTCATACAGTGATTAGAATTAAGCAGATTTTTGATGCTCTACATAAGCATAAGATATATACTCACTAGTTAATTTAGTTTACTGTAACCGTTCTCTACACGTTCTCGTTTTAAAGTTACTGCTTTACCGATAAGATGGCGCTAATAGCAATTTCTAAAAAATTCTTGAAATATTCTAGTACTGTGGGACAGGTATATATCCTCCTTGGTCCAACTGTCTAACATCCAATTAGTTTACCCCGAACGTTGGAGTCTTACGGACGTAACCAGTGCCTTAGGCGACTATACAATTGTTTTATACCCGGTTTCCTAGAGTTTTGCCTCAATGTTACGTTTTGAAAACTGTTTACATACCTGGATATACAAGAGCAGCGGCTTATTATCCAAAAGCATCCCAATATGGTATAAAGATATCTAAAGATTGTAAAATTCAGTTGTTGATTGATGTCATGATGGTCGCGAGGGCTCGTCACAAGAAGCAGGGCATGGAAGCCAAAAATTACAGTGCAGTCCATTTGCATACATTTGCATGAAGGAGGCATAATGAATATGTTGGATGAGCTTGAAGGGGTAAGCAATCTGCGTTGAAATCATATGCTTGTTTGGACGCCAATAGTGAATCACTGAGCGAGACCTTCAGACCCAAGAGGCATAAGGGTGGGGTTGTCTCTGCATGATTAATCCTCATATCTTTAGCATTGATTTAAATCTGGTGAAACTTATAGAAAATATTACTGAATAGCAATGTACACCATAGATTATAAAAACTATATATTTCTACGTGCGAATATTAAAAAGTATTTTTATCATATTATTTCTTACACAAATATCTCTTTTTCATAAATGTTTATGAATTGGAATTATAGGTGAACTGTTCAGATTCTTTATGGTAAAAAAGAAGGTATTCTTAATACCATGATAACCTATTTATGACAAAAGATGTGAATATGTCTGACGGTATCGTGAACCACATCTAGATCCAAAGAGCCTGAGCGGGAGGGAGTCACCCAGCTCAAGACTTCAGAGCATTAATAATAGGCAGTGCCGCAGTTAATACGTTATTTCTCAACAAGCCATGGAAAAAAAAAGATGATCATAACTTTGCATTTACGTGACATTAAATAAAGCTGCTGCTCAACTCATATATGTGTATATATGTGTATATGTAAGCATGGATGTATGTAGATCACACGAGTGATTTGCAGTTCAATATATAACCAGAGCAGATCATAAAAAAAAAAGAAATGATCATACTCAAGTATACCAAAAAGATTCCTGAAATATGTCGTCTTAATCTGACTACTTACGTCTGCTTCTCAATCAAGTCACGAGACTGTCTGAGATGTTCATAATTCACCAAGTGACAGGAAAGAATCATAATGAATATCAAATATAAATCACATGTAATATCAGTGCTGTCCAGCCGCTACTCAGATTGTTTCTTTGCTGAAGAGGAAACATTATAGATAAGATTAATATGTAAACCAAAGATTGTTGTTGATACTTTGTGGATAAAAAAAAAAAAATCATTGATCAATTTTAGTGATTAGTTCCCGTATCTGCTTCAGTTTTTTTCTTTTTTCTTTTTTTATGTGGAAGGCTCCAGTCACGGACAAAAGTTCACATCAAGGCCGAGCCCTAATTGAAATATAGAGAAAATTGAGAATGGGAGAAAAAAAGACAGAGAAAGTATTTACAAACTTTTGAGAAAATGAAAAACCTGTTTCTTGAAATGAGCCAGGTCATAGTTATTGGGAAAGAAATGAGAAGGTAGAGAGTTCCAAAGTTTCGACGTGTAGGGGAAGAAGCAGTTATCAAAACGGCACACCCTTGAGTTGCCGATGGCCACACAATAATCATGTGA
>JAYMFT010075957.1:0-14442 GCA_038088735.1 Panulirus argus
CTACAACACATATTTTTGCAAGATATTTTGAAATGAATATCAGAGCAACCATCTCAGAATTAACTAATAAACCCAGGATGATCATCCTCAACAGGACTTAGGCCATGAATTCCGATATGCCTATGTCACTCACACCAACCAACGAGGTCTGTACAAACTTGACCTCGCCAACATGAAGTACGTCAAGACGGTTGACCTCACCCCATACAACTGTGTGCCGCAGCATCTCGTCTTCTCGTCACTACGTAAGATTTTTCAAAGGTTCCCTCACGTTGTGTCTCAACTCTCGTGGCTTTGATAGAGTTAGAAACTGTCTTATCACAATCCATCACACACAGATATCTCCTTACAGCATATGTGTGTGTATGTGTGTTCGTTAAATGGTATTCTCAGCCTAGTATGTTAACTGCTCTAGTTACAGTGAATAAGACTCTTTGTAGAAATAATAAGAAATCGCTCTAGTTTTTCACTTTTTGCAAATACTGATCATGAAAATGGTTTCCAAATTCACTCCTGACGAGACTAGTTTCAGGACTTCTTCCTCCTCTTAATCAAGAAGATGTCATGTTATCATCAGATAAAAAAAAAAAAAGAAAACTAACAAACACCTTCGCCCTAACTCAACAGATGGTCTGGTGGTGATGGATTGCCACGAACCAGTGACGGGGCGACGGACCGGACAATTGGTGCTGGACTACCTTACTGATGCGGTCTTGAGCCACAAGGCAACGCTAATGGGGCAGCCCCACGTCGCACCAGACTCCTCCCTCGTGGTCACAGTGGACACAGAAAATCACGTTAAGATTGTGGTACAAAAAGTCACAGGTAAGACTTCTTGCTTAGTTAGAACGTTCATTGTCAGGTGTTTGCTATATGTTCTTCGAACGGGGCAAGTGTGGCCTGTTGCTCTTTGAAATCCCTTACATTCGTTTTCGCATTCGTCTGTTCAGCAAAGGAGATAGAACATGTGTACCTCTATCTTAGAAAACAAAGGTGCACTCAACACTTGCGTAGCAGGACAAAAATATCTTCAATCTGCTTTCACCTGAACATAGCTGGTATCCAGTTATCTCCAAATGTACTATCTCTCTCTCCAGCTCAGACCAGTACATAACCAATCAATAAACCTAAGCAGATGTAGAAAATACTCACCCCTTGTTGTCTTACAGTTCAGAGATCTACCCTCCCTTGCAAACACGACACTGACAAAATATATTCGGTCTATATTGACCTGATCGCCCTCACCCCAACTCAGTCATGAACTCCACTTCACTAAACATAAACCCATCTGAAACTACAAACCTCAGACATGCATATGTTACGCTAACTCGTATGTGCTTTGGATACCATTCATCTCTCCAATAATATTAACATAGTTCAGTATACCAGAAGACCCCCTCATGCCCAGGATACAGCCACTACAGTAAAGGCACAGAATATAAGCTCCTAGCTTGATTCTGTTCACTTATGTTTTCAAAACACTGCTTTTGTATTATATTCAGTGAAGAGGTCTTGCAAAAATGGTAAGACGTGGTTGCATTCTTCCCATAAGGTAAGCATCTAACTTCTTAGATATGCAGCTTTAACCTATTGATTTTTGTTTCATAATTAGATAATCTCAATTTTAAAAGCCCTATCAGTAGAGCTACATTTCTATCGAGAAAGTTAAGCTACTGTTTAAGTATACCTGCTGCTCTCTTTCATTAGAAAAAGTTAGATGATTATAAAGGCCCCAGTTGCTAATTAATTGCAGTGATAACATAAGGTAATTATATTTTCAAAGGAACTGACTAGCAGAAGAAAGTGAAAACAAGAAGAATATCAGAATTAGAAATTAGAGATCTTCTAAGACTGCAGTGAGTTCAGGAAGGTTTGAATAAACCTGCTAAATCAATGTGATCTAGACGTACTGAGAAAAGCATCCCACAACAGAGAAGACATTCCTTTGACAGAGAAGAATGACAATTATTTAATTTCAGAACACTGTAGTGCTCTGATAAGACACTTGTAGGGATGATACTGATCGTCGTACAGAATACCTGCCCTATGGAAGGACACTGTCACCTCTTCTGTTATATTCTGGATCCATAATGTTGCCATAGTTACTTAGTTCATCTCATTACTGTAGGTTTAACAGCATCCTCCATCCACAGATCATGGACTGGACTACGAGTTTGATGTTATCACAACACTGAATGTAAGTGATGTCACCTTCTTTCCCTCACGACTCACTCACAGCTATGACCTCTACGCAGCCTCGACAGACAAAGATGACATCTTCTTCCTTGACCTTCATACAGGTAAGAAATCTGCTAACTGTGGCCTGAAATTTATAACCAGTTATCCAATGATCAAGAAAAAATGAGCCTAAATTCTAATAGTAGCATTAGCAAGTCTAACTTGCCTGTGACCATGATGGTCTATTTGTTTTAAATGAATCACCTGAACGTACTAGATAAGTCTACAATTTGAGACTATTAGAATCATGCAAGTACTTAGTCGATCAGGTTTCAGTATTAAAATGTTAAGGAGAGTTGCACTTCCCCTTAAATTCTCCTATGGCATCATCAAAGACAATCTCTCTCAGACAGTTCCTCACCTGATGCAGTATCACATCTTACCTTAACTGTTCAGATTCCTCTTCAACCATAGTTCAGAGCAACATGGCATGGATAACCCACCTCCTTCTCCTCTGACACTACACCCCTTCCTTATGAGGTAGTAAGCATCCATGACAGTATCACATCCTTAACTCGTTCCCATATGTAATCCAAACGGCACATTTACGCCATCATCTGAAAATGATAATTGCTCCTCTAACTCGAAACTATACACACAGGAATTTAGTTGAATAGAACTGAAATGACTTGATTAGATTACATTTTCAAGGTGAAGGGTTTCATGGAAGATATAAGAAGTTAATATGGATGTTTTAATACAGCAAAAAATGTTGTCATGTATGTCTGCTGAATGACGCAGGAAGAAATAATGAGAAAATAGATAAATGCGAATTAATCACTGACTTTCTGTATATGTATCAATCTTGTCAGTCTCGTACAATAGTAATTGCTTGATCTTGCTCTTCATGCAGTCTCTTGATTCCAGGTAAAGTCGAGATGATCACAGGCGTTGGAAAGGCTATGCCTCCAGCGTTATCTGAGTGGAGCAACACCAACCGTGCCATTGTGTCTTCTGGGGTCTTCGGCCACTACATGGTTTCGCCTGCCGAAGCTGCCATCTTCGTCATCAATGGAGAAACTCGCACTGTCAACTGCGAGATTGGCTCACTCGTTCATCCCCGTCTGGCGGTGTGGGTTACTAGGAAATACATTTAAAAAAAGTGAGGGCTCATAGTTAATACTTAAACAAATCAGTCCATTAGAAAAAAAAAGACTAGATAAAAGAAATAATGCTAATCACCTAAAAAAATTCATATGTCAGAGATTACAGCAAGTTTGTAAATAAGATTCCATTTGTTTCTCTGGGGTCTTGAAGACACAAGTCAGTGAATTCTGGTAAAACAAGGACGTACAATTAACTAGACAAATGCCTCTAGAATAAGAAAAGCATATACATCACTGATAGTTTTCTGAAGATGGGTAAGAAAAGAAACAAATGTAGATATATATATATATATATATATATATATATATATATATATATATATATAGACAAAAAAAAAATCATCGTAAAATAAAGGAAAAGAAAGATTTTAAGAGCAAGCAGCCTTATAAAAGCACTCATGGTACTGTAATTAGTAGCTTTTGCCAACCATCAGTGACTATTTTTTTATCCATAAAATGTTTAAGGTTGAATACCAATCTCAGAGGAGAAGAGGTCGCCTCAACATATCGGATCTTGTTTCTAGTCTCCGAGAGCCATTTAGTTTACCTGTCTGAAATTCACAACGGGTATTACAGTTTAGATACTGAAGTCAGTTTGTGTAGATATTGATGGAGAATACCCTCGTTATATCTAGTTTGCGTTATGATCTCAGTATGATTATTTTTTTACATGTCCTTTTTTTTTTTCATTTCCAAACATTTATAAAATGAGTAATGCTGCACCAAATGCTTCAGGAGTTCTCCCAGTGTATATCAACAGCAGCAAGACAGATACACGATCATATTCTTGTCTTATACTTTTGACAAGGTCTTTAAGAAAATCTTATTCAATTTTGCCTTAAAGTCTTTTGTTATTCTGATACTCATGTGATCTAATATAATATTCAACAGAAGAATAACAACACTCAAATGTGCATCCAAAAGTTATGAAACATGGTTTTCATGAATGTGATTGATTTGTTATTAAAAAATGTATCCTTCTAGTATCATACAAGATCTCTGGGGCTTTCTATAATGCAGACTCAAAATTGCTGAGCTGATCACACAGAACTGAAAGTACAGGGATGACAAAAGTAGCCGCCCAAGAGAATCAAGCTAGGCTGTCCATATAATTGAAGTCAGGAACATTTTCATATATTTCAATTCTCATTCTATATTTCTCGTGGTGTAATGAGTATATCTGTTACCAAGTTATTTCTTTCCAGATACATTATATTGTATTCTAAGTAGATATTTCTGTTCACATTACTACATCAACTTTGACTTGGGCCCGATAGGTCCATTTAAAGTGTAACATATATCTTATAAAGGGAAATAGCAAGCAATATGGTTAATCCTCTGATGATGTTCGAGGTTATAACAAGTCTACCATACTCTTCGAAATGCTACCAATTTTAACATGAACTGAGAGTCATAAACCCACCTGTCGGATTTCATCTCACATCCCATTCCAAAGGCGAATTCAGATCAAGTGACATCCCTTCTCTTTCAGTTCTGGAATGAATGTTTTATATATGAAAGATAAGTGCCACTATTAGCATAGCTTGTATACTCCTTGCACAAAAGACACTGTTGATTTGACTCTTATTTATTTGTATTGCAAAATAGCCTAGTTATTTTATATCCAGAAGAATGTTGTAGAAGCTGCCGAGAGATTCCCTCCATGCTCTGATCAACATGGAACTTACTTTATTAGAGACGAACCAAGGAAATATATATATATATATCTGTTGGATGAGGCACTCAATGTTGTTTGGAGAATCACAAATGTGTCTCAAATAGTCTTAGAACAGATTTGCATTAGACAAACCTCAGAGATAAGCTTTATGCCTAGACCTTATTTACGTTTGCTATTTCTGTAATGCTTGATATTACTGTCACTGATGACCATATCCTACATGTAGCTGCCATTAGTTCTAAAACTTATGTATAGGCTGTAAAATGGGAGTTTCTTTCTTCAGCAACAGTCCACCTCGTGATTCGGTGTAGTCTCGGTATGTAGTAATTAAAAAAAGTCCAGCAATTTTGAGCATTAGGATATTTCGAGAATGAACCTTTACCACTACCACCAAGTTGCATATATGAAAACTACAGTGATCTTACCCTCACAGCAAAGCAAAGGCTGGCTTCGTGACTTTATTCATCATAGAACAAAAACCTGTTTATTGCCTTACAAGTACAGGCTTGTGTTTGTATGTGACTACATCTTGTATATTGATGTCTGTATCAAAGAACACTACTTCGCTTGATTACTGCGGAGTAGCTTCAGTACTATAAGAAACATTAGGATAAGTCTAGTATGTCAAAATGTTGCAGCATACTCTCATCTGCTGACAAAAAGATCTAATATGTATGTGTACTCAGTTGCTGTCACAGACTAGATTAGGATAAAGCATTAACAGTAAATGTAAATACAAACATCCTGTTTCTAAATGTAGCTTTCGCCTTCCAAAATTTCCAGAGTAGAATGTAGAAACTAAAAAAATTTTTGTTGAGACTCATTTTTCGTCATAGTATCTAGCCAAAGTATTGGAAGACTGGAGGCTGTAAGCATGTATTGTCAGATTTTGAGTGGATCAGGGTGCAACAACTTTTTATATGTGCAGTAAACGACGTCTACACTATCTCAAATATCATAAGACACTTCTGGCACTGTTCCACATATCAGTTGTTTATTACATCTTTAACAGGGATAATCCAGAAGAATGGTTCCTCTCGTATTCATCTTATAAAAATTACCCATTCCCAGGTTTATGAGTGATGAGCTTTTTTTCCATAATTGAGAGACAAATTTGCTCACATTTAAATGAATATGAGAATGCCCATTCTCATTTTGCAATGTAGATAGCATGCAAATGATTTCATTGCAAATTGATCAGTCTCGAGCATTATCCCTTTCATTGTTGATAGAATCTAGAATAAGTATCTCTCTCAGTAACCCTGATTCACCCTTGACACTCCCAGCAAGTTGATCCACAGGAATACCACTGTTGAAAACTCCCTTTCCTCCCCACCCCTTCCAATGAAAAAGAATGAAAAAAAAAGAGACTTTTATAATTAGGTACATATGGTTTACTAATTGGAGTAATGTATCTCTCAAAATTATGAATAAATCACAATCGTTTTCCTTTATGGAAGTTACAAGATAAGGTATATCTGGCTCGTTAAAGATACTGGGTAACGGATTACTGACAACACGTCAGGGGTAACACATTACATCATGACAACTTCGATAAGCAGTTTGTGTGGATTTCGAGCACTGCTGAAGGCAGAGGAGCAGTCACTGTTTCCTTATAGGCTGTTTCCAGCGAGTAGATGTAATAGTTTTAACAGGTCTGTTTCGCACCAACCACGTTGATTCAATTCTGACTGCAGTTTTAACATTAATGACTTTTATTTTGTTTACCACAGGAAGTAGTTAAAGCGAAATGACTACGAATAATTACTTTCTAAAGTAAAGTGTTGATTAAATGGCATGATTATATCACAACTGGTATTCTAAAGAAGTACCAGGAAGTGTTAAACACACCAACCCTCACCATTTGTTTATGGATTAAGAAAGAGAGTCAGTCAATTTGAGGGCACCAGCCTTGTTGACTCAAGATGAGTGTAGTTAATTACGTTAACGAATGAGAGATGCAAACAGTGATGCTTGATTCACAATTGCTATGAACAACTGGCACTTCCTAATGAATCATTTATTTAATCATGTCATTATGTGTTGCCGGTTACGAGTAATGACTCGTATAACCTTCTAATGCTAATTGCTTTTATGGTGAAGAGCAAAGCACAGCATATTGTGTAAAAAGAAAAAAAAATATAAGGATTTTTGAAACTGGCTGAAGAATTTGACCAATTGTATGAAACTCTTTAAACTGCTATTTCCACACTCACAGGGAAGTGACCAGCCATGTCTAATTATGCATAATGACCTCAATACTCAAGGGCAACGGTTTTAATTCCATTTCCTCGGTATAATCAGTACCCAGATCTTGTTCATCGATCACAGGAGACATTCACATTTTCGAAGTTATAACACTGAAATAATTGGTGAAAACGGAAGTGCTGTTTGGTGACAGTAAGTCTTATAATACGCTATCATGATGGAGAATTTCACATAAGATATAAATCTTATGTAAGAGTTTGTAGGCTAAGTAGCTGTAATGTGGTCTTCGTTTTTCAAGCATATGCTCACGTGTCTCACACAGGAAAGATTAATGTTACATTAAGAGAAGTTATTAAGATCTTGAACACTTGCCACTTTGTTACTTTCCTTATCAGACTTGCCCACATTGCCCACCCTACCCATTCCTATCATTCCATCTACTGTCCAGCCTCATGATATCTCTCCCTCGGAGTTTAGGGTAAAATCCTTCGTCCCCCCCCCCATTACCTATTTCCATTGTTTCTAAGAAATATATATTTATTTTTTTCATGATCATGAGTGACAGGTCACGAAATCATCTCCCAGAAAGCTCTTGCCTTTTCCTTAATGCAGAGGCGAGCAGGGAAGTTCTGAGTATCACAGTTTTATTTAAATCTAATTCTAATCACAACATTCAGGTGTACTAGTGGTGTATTTCATGAATACTGTGGAATGAATGGCCTGTATAAGATGTCACTGAGTAGATGTATGTATGTGGATGAATGGAAATGTCTGAGTAGCTAGTTAAACTCATATTTGGCTAAAGTGAGAGGGAATGTATAGGTCCAGAAAAAGATATATGCTGTAATTAATGATCTGATGTGCTATGAAACATTGTGAGACTCTTTAGTATGGGAGAGTAGATAGGCAGAGTGTGTGACGCGGTAAGTAGTCCATTAAAATGATTTCAAGACTCAAGAGGACGTAAATCACTACTGCATGCGTGGATATATCAGTGTCATGAGTGTGTATCAGCATAACAAATATATCAAGGATGAGTTCGTATGATGGAAGTGCTGGTGCAAGCTACAGGCGAGGTGTAATGCACACCTGAAGGCCGTTGAGGATAGAGGGTCGACTTCACCGTATATGTAGAAGGATGTGTGGCGAATAAAAGAGCACCAGAAGGGTTATATGAGAGATCGAGTTAGCCTCTCAAGTGTGATTGCACTTGCTGGGTCAGTAGGCGGGCGTGTGGGCCTGGCACTAAAGACTGAGAATGTAAGGCATTATCCTAGGTTGATGCAGCTTGTACTCCCAGGGCTTGTGTATATCGTTGTATTTCTTACAACTGTGTGTACGCTATTCATAATATGTATTTAACTTTGTGATATGTACAACTGATTTTAATAAGACACACACGGAGTACATGATTGTATTATTTCCCTAAATTATTCCAAATAGACCTTAAGATTCTACTGGCAATTCTAAGCTAACGGATGCCCCACTAATCTACCTCATTTTACGATGTTCTTATCACAAAACCTTTGCTAGAGGAGAGTATATTCCTAATCATTGTGTTAGTTGCTCCCAAGACTATTGGAAACGCCCCAGAGGTGACCTGGGTGGTCATCTATCTTTGAAGAAATGAAAGTCTACCTTTGTAGAGATGGGAGTTATTGGAATATGCTCCTGCTTTCACAAGAATGATGCAACACTCATGGGACCCCTACCTATTGTGCTTAACTGGCCACTTCAAATTTCCCCTTTCCAGCCTTCGATTGGCAATGGGCTACTGCCGTATAATTCCTTGTGATTCGTCAGCGACTGCCGGAAGAAGAACAAACCTCAAACGGAGTCAACACAGTCAAGGGAAATATAACTTTCTTTGTTCTGACGAAGGCTTGCATCTGAGAGTTAAGGGCATAGGTTGATAAGGGGTAGTTTCTAGGTGGACAGGTGACATTCTGAGCCTAAAGACTGAACAAGATAGTAAGTAACCGAAACTATGAACTAGTGGAACATTAAAAAACATAATCAATTGAGATAAATCAAGTTACCCAAACTCATGAGATCAGAGAGTGAAAATGAAGTGATGGCACTTGGTTTATAGCAGTGAAGCAACCTTGTTTAGAAGAAATGTTATGAGATAAATGATTAGATTTGATAATGAACGGAGCTTGTTCTATTATCCCGGGGTACACAGCCACATACAGAATATGAAGAGGAATTTAGAATATGGCTTCTCTTGAGACTAGAATCTGATCCGTAAGAATGAGCTGGTACTGTCTCGTAATAATTTCTCTCTACGTTAGGATGAACCACACCATTCCGGATAATGCCCACCTGAAAGCCTTGACGCTATTTATCGTAGTGCAGGGGAATTAGAGAAACTTAGATATGCTGGAATGGGAGACTCATATAACAAGAGCCATTCTGAACACCTTACTGAATGAAGGACAAAGGAACCTCCTATGATGTGCCACAGAGTTATAGATGAGTGATTTGTGCTGTCCATTCTAATTCATCATTTTTCTTCATTAATTCTCTTTCTCGATCGTTTGTCATCTTCCACAGCATTGAATGGATATTCTCATTCCATTGTCGTTTTCGTTTTTTGCTGGTTTTTCGTCTGTTTACATACTCAGGCATAGACGCTGCTCATTAAATCACGACCGCAGAACATACACGAAGGTTCAGTCATTATTTGACAACTCTCGACTTTGTATATTCATTTTTTTTATACCCATTGTCCGGATCCAGCTCCGCACGCTCAAGAATATCACCATATTCAGCTAATATATCAGATCTGTGGTCTTTACACATTCATTCTTTTCTGTTCTCTAACCCACCCTTGCAAAATGTCTGTTAATCTATCAGCTCTTCCAATTCCACTTATAAAGTAAACTGCGTCCAGCATTCTTATAGCATCCAGTATAATTTCTTTAGCATTCCTTCTTTTTTTTTTAACCCTTTCCAGTCTTTCTGGAGCGAGATCCTCTTTCAGCCTGAGAATCATCGGTGATACACTTTTATCAGCCCCCCAGCTTCACGAATCTTTCTAATTTTGGTGCCATCCAATTTCAGAGGATGTCACTTTGTCTCTGACATTCTCTGAGAATTTCCTTTTTGCTGACAAACACTGATTCTGTATGTTCTGCGCTTTCCTAAACTTTTCATATTCCAGAGTTTAGATTTCCTTATTGTTTTGCCTCTAAAGATTCAGCAAATTCCCTACTTACGTCTATTGCGATGTTCCCAGATCTCTGACCCAGTGCATCGTTAATCATGCTTTGATTCCGTTAATCACCCCCGGAAACTGCTATTGCTATACTAACTAAACAAAAGGCTGGGGAAAAGTCGCCCCAGCTGTGCAAGTAGTAATGTATACGAGGACGAATAAAACCCCTGTATCTATGATATAATTGCTCACAAGGAAAATGATTCCAGCACAGCTTTTGGAAAGCAGACTTTGTGATGCTGAATACGTGGGGTGTCTAGGACATGGTGAAGGATATGGCTATGCCTAAATGTTTAATATTACTGTTGGGACGGCTTGTGATGTTTTGATATTGAACGATACGAGTTATAGGTAAAATTCGTTTTTTAGCACCATTTGAGTGTATCCAGCTCATTGTTACCTAAGGCTGTAATGAAGAGGAATATCCTAATCATTCACCGTCATTGAGTATCAAAGATTCAAAATACTCAAATGCTTATTTGAAGGACTGTAATCCTTAGTGATGCAAAGATGCAAAGTAGATAAGAACCCTTACATATAGAGTACTTTTTCGGAAATCCCATAGCCAAAGTAAACACTGAAGTGGCTAGCTCGATGGATAGGAAATATTCTTACATAAGTGTACTGAGGACAAAGGGGGAATTCGTAAGAGAATGATATTGCTTATAACAACATCTTCGTTTACACTAAACACCAGGCAATGGGCTACTATATATTCTACTCAATGTTTAGACAGTTAATGGGCTCGTCCTATCAAAATAAGAGCTCACAGCGTTGCCGAGATGAAGCACCCTTTTGATATAATGGGTTTTGAAAACAATTTACGAGCAGACTTTTTTTTTTTAACTCTTACGGTAAAAGAGATAATTTTCCTCTCCTGTCCAAAGTTGCTGGCTTTATTGGTTCATTCCTCTCATGCCACAAATATTGAGAAAATCTCTTACAGCAGTGGTGAAAGTGCTTGTCAACGCATCTCTGTGAACAACATATTAGATTTTTTGCTGCGAAAGACTACAACTCGAAACAATTTGTGACCGATTATTTCGTAAGTGATTAAGCAGTTGTATGTTATTGTGTAAGTTCACTTTTCTTTAATATGTTAGTATTTAACACAATGGGATATCCGAAGACTGTAGAGAATCCTATTCATCAGCCAGTCTTTTCAGCAAGTTAACTTTCGCCTATGAAGTTTCTCATTTCACATATTTTGGTTTTGTCACGTTCATGAACTATGCACCTTTGCTGCTGTCTAAGACTTGCTAGGAATTCAATGTAACCTAATCCAAATGACAGCAGATATTACAGAGACGCCAGTTTCATCAATATATATATATATAGTATATTCTTAACTAAGGGCCCCTTTTGGTTAAGGGATGGACATAAATGTAGTCTCTTCAGGGCTGCTTAGAATAGTTTTTCATATATTTAAACGCTGCTCTTGAGTTCTCAGAGGCTATCATTGTTTAGCACAGTTAGGGGAAATATATTCCTGTAAAGCTCAAGAAATATTCATTTCAGTAAAATCTTTATCCATTAACAGTAAAGAAAGAGTTTGGGTCTTTTTCTTGACTAAAGTTTCGGGAATTTCTTGAAGATCTAGTTAAATGACTTCCAATGGCTGCCTCAACATATTATAATGGATGATAGAATAATAATATTGTTTCCTAAACAAGGTATATAATTGTGTTACTTGGGTAAAATCCGATGGCTTAGTTTTGTACATCAGACGGGATCATAATTTCATTTTTACTTTCATTTCTAGCCGAATATCTTTTTTTCCGGAAATTTGTTTTTCCTTGCGTGTGAGGTAACCGGATATTCGTTCACCATTTTCGTAAATTTCGTAATATTCTGCATATCCTGGTGATTTCAGCGACACTTTTTATTCATTTTACTAATGCTTTTAGCTTCGCTTTGAATACCTACCACTACTTAAAGTGCCTGAGTCTGTCTGTATGTTTGATAAAACGACATGAACTGGTTATTCTTGTCTAACTATAATGGAGCAATGACGCGGCTATCAATATATCTATATATGATCGAAATTAGCTGGTGCGGAAAGACAAATTGGATGGTCTTTAAACTTATTGAGCAAAATCGGAACACTTTTCCCGGAAATGTTAAAAAGAAAGCTTTTTTTTTTGGGGGGGGGGGCAATATGTTACAGAATAAGTGTTTGTGTGGACAGCTACAATCCACCACATCCACGGACCAAACAGGCCACCAGGAACCGGACAAGCTGGGGTCTCTGGAGGAGAGGGTCATGCAAAGAGCGGGACTCATGTAATGAAGGATCTGTTTATGTGGATATCCTGCCAGTAAAGCACCTAACCTATCCTGATATCCCGAGTATCGGTGTCAGATTCAAAGCCGGCTGTAGGACGGCCAGAGAAACAGGTATTCAGAAATGCAAAAAAAAAAAATGTTCCAATTTCCTACGGCTATTTTGGATGGCTGAAGCCACTGGCTTGAAAGGCCTACACGAACGAGCCGGCTGGCTTGGAGCTCTTGCCATAGGAGGATGAGGTTAAAAGGCTTCCAAAGATCTGAAGATCGGAAAAAGAATCGCGCATGTGAAGCTGGAAGCACAAAGAGGATGCCATTGTCCGCTCCAGCAGCAAAGCTCCGAGTGTAAAAAGTTCCATTAAGAAATGTAACGGTGAAAGGATTCTACTTTATTGCCCAAAAAAGATACAAAGACGTTGAATCAGACTACGTTTTGACCTTGCATGAGACTGAATGGAACCAATCAGAGGAGTATAATTGGTAAATTGAGCGTGAAGAGGTTGAAATGAATTTCAAATGTGATTTTCAATATTTCTTGCATCTAAACTTTAAGAATTATTCTTTTGTCTGAAGAATTTAACTCGTTAGTGTCTTAGTTTGGACGGGATGTTGTCCTTATCACTCGAGTAATTATTGACAAAGAATGAATTCAGGTTTCCCTTAAAGGGGACAGTTCCGAGGCTGTGACTGAAACAGGAGAAGCGAAATGACAGCCCCCTTTGGAGTGGGAGGGTCCATGACGAGACTCCTGTTGGTCCATTAAGAGTGAAGCAGCCATATCGACGGCGAATGCTAACTCGGTGTGTAGTATATATATATATATATATATATATATATATATATATATATATATATATATATAGCTGACAAATGTTTATTGAAGTTTCCTAATTGAAATAATGCTGGGAATATTGATTGAAAATAAGAGACGAAAAGAACAATCTAATATTCAATAATTGTTGCACAGAAGTAATCTTTCGGTCTTTATGAGAGCTCTGTACCCTGTCGCATAAAGAGTAGGACTCTAGAACCCTATTCTTAACCAAGGGGTCAACAGATGATATCAATTATTCAACGAAATTAGTACCGTAATCCATAACTATCTACGCAGGAAAGTCACACCATATAGAGACAAATATTCCTCCTGTTGAAATCAGTAAATAACATGCTTTCTGTGGAAGGACCTACAGGTATTCTGATGGGACCAACTGAAGACCACAGCTGTGTAAATATAGTATAAATTGGGGTGTGTTGGGGGAGTATTGCACTGATTGTATGTGTACCACCAGCAACGTTGTTTGAATCTAGCAAACCATACCGATAGGGATGGCCATAAGTATTGAGGCATTTATTTATTTTGTCCAAATTAAGACGAATGCATGTTTTTATCAATTTTTCATATGATTGTTAGCAAATGTCTACAACTGAGAGAATAGTGCATAGACTTAAATTTTAGTCGAAATTATGTAGAATTCGGTCAAATGAACGGTAATTATGCATATTTATTGCTATGACTGTTAATTCAAATGCTAATTGTGATTAAGTTTAGATTTGACTTATATTTGACAGTTTGAATAACATCATACGTAAGTACAGAAGGAAGTACATAAAAGAGATTGGTCCTAAGAGCAGAATACCAACCACTGATAAACAGAATATACATATTTGTTCAGGATAACACTCATATATAACATGAACAAGATTTT
>JAYMFT010075968.1:0-14442 GCA_038088735.1 Panulirus argus
GTTTTTCACTTTCTCAAAAATTTGTAAATACTTTCCCTGTCTGTTTTTCCCAATTTCTCAAGTCTCTCTATATTTCAATTAGGGCCCGGCCTTGATGTAGACTTTTGTCCGTGACTGGAGCCTTCAACATAAAAAGAAAAACGAATACAACGAAAAATATATACAAATGCATCAGTTCATTTTTCTCACTTCAGACCTTAATAATATACTTCAATACGGCAAATATTGGTAATGTAGTAATTTGCAATTTTCTGGTCGGATTTTCCCTTTCGTTCTGTCCTGTTAAATTCAGTCTATGGTTTTCTTTCATTCTTTTTTCTGCCAGCTGCTGTTGCCGAAAGAAGTAAAGGGTAGAGAGAACGTTCTCACCCTTCCATCCTTTCTTTTTTTTTTTTTCATTTACTTAAAGCAGAAATGCGAATAAAGAGACGCAATTTATAAACAGATAACCAACATATGGTTCGAAGGGCCTTCTTTTATCTGCCTCACGTAAGCTCATGTACAGTTGCCCCAACCTGTCACCCAACAAGTCGGGTGACGACGTTTCTCAATCCCTTCCCTGTCAACAAACAGTTCGGAAGATGGTGCTTCCCTTATCACCTCACCTCACATAAAACTGTTTAGGAAATGACGTTTCTCCATTACCCTTACCCCTTCCACTGTAAACAAATAATTCAGAGTGTGTTTCCCCACCACCCTTACCCCTTCCTTCATCAGACAGTTCAGGAGAAACAAATACTACATATCATACACATATAATGGTGCCATGTAAGCAAGAAATATATAGTTGCCGGCAGCCATACTGACCAAGACACACTGGCCAGCCAAGTGCCTCCCCCCAGCCCCAACACCGAACCATTACCCCTAACCTTCTCACCATAATAATAAATATCTCTTGAACTTCCCTCGCTTACACTGATGTTAAAACATATAAGATCAATTAATTCAGCAGTTAATGACAATTCTCTAAATATTAGCTGCAAACGAAGGAAGTAAGAACCTCTAAACCAAACAACCAAGGGAGCGTGACCGAATTAACGTCCTGATCATGATAGTCGGACCAGTGAGCACGACATTGTGTCCCTCGGGTATGATGGTGTGGTCAATCATTTCACCCTCTATTCAGGTCAGTGACTAGAACGTCATGACCCGGCTTGCTTAATCTTTTCAGTTTGCCGGCCGGTGGCCTAGGTCACCAACAAAACAATGCAGGGGACCGAACACCTCCATGCATGGAGACACTCACAAAGCTGAGAACCACATATCCCCTGCATATTCTTGCTACTCTTCCGTAGCCGCCTGAACCAGTGCAACCGCTCATCAGGGATGACATGCACAGTGTCCACACAGACTCTGATGCAGGAGTAACGCTCGTCGCTGACACCGTCATGAGAATTTTCTGCGACTTGAAATATCTGAGTCAAAACGGACGTATATAGAAGATATATACTTCAAATGATGAATCATGAAATACAGGATCGAAAAACAGTCATGTGAAAATACTCTATAATACACAAATAATGCATCCTGAGAATCATAATGAAAAGCCCATTCCAAATAACAAGCATACCAGGGACAGAAGCCAATGATATTAGAGGATATTTACTCGAACATGACACTGAACTGAAAATGCTATATATAAATAAAAAAAATAACATTTAACGTCTTTTTTTTTTCTAGTTAATACGAGATTTCAAATACATTAGATACACCGGCTGGCAGATGGTTCACCACATGATCAAGAAATTAAAAGTAATTTCAACAATTTAAGTCATTAAATGCTTCATGTTTAAGCCTAAAAATCAAAGTGACGTTTATACAAAAAAGAAATTTCAAGAAATGGTGCCCGAATAGTGTAGATTTCCCTCCATGTAACGTAAAAATACATAATTACGCACACAACACGAAGTCATGAGGGTAGTGGAAAGGGAAGAGGATTGCCATAAGGAGACTTGGGACCTGCCCTAGATAAACTTCAAAGTTGGTTTGATACATGGTTGAAGAAATTCAACTTGAGTGAATACAAAGTAATTGCGATGATGCAATATGCTTTTCAAGTTTAGTCACAATACTTTATAAAACACAAATAATTGACAAAAGACCCAGAGGAGGACAACAAACATGGTACCAGAATTAAGACAAATGGGCTACAGCGAATAGTTGGAAGCCATGAGGTTGCTCAACAGTGAGAGAAGGAGTGATCTGAAAACAACCTTAAAGTTTTTTAACCTGTTTGATAAAGTCGATAGTGAACAGTTATTCGAAAAATGTAAGGAAAGAACAACCAGCGGCCATAAAATGAAGTCAACCAAGAAACTTGTAAGGAAATATGTGAGGAAGTACTTTTAAAGTATGGGCTGTGGATCAATGCGGAAGCCATGACTGTTGTCCAATAATATTTCATGATCTAGAAATTGTACAATATTTCCTTCCATAATTTTACCGAAAACTGACGTGTTACTGATTGTATGGTTACTTAAGGTATAACTTGTTATCTCCATTCTCATATATATGAGTGATATTCGTCAGTTTCCACTCTTCACACACCTTACCTTCCATTAATGATTTGTTAAATATTTTGGTGATGGGAAATATCAGTTGCTCTCAGTCCTTTAAGAACAGGGGAAGGAGTAGAGGTGGTGGAGAAACATTGTCTGGTTTATGGTGGCAAGGTTAAGGTGATAGTGGGAACCATCTCGTGAAGTGTATGATGACATGGTAAGGGATAGAGTTGGTGGAGAAACATCATATCCCGAAGTGTATGTTGGCAGGGTAAGGGGTAGACGTGGTAAGAATATATCATCTGTATTATATGGTGACAGGGTAAGGGGTAGAGGTGATGGGGAAATATCATCTCCTGAAGTGTAAGGCGATAGAGTAGTACACCAACCAGGCTGTAGGAGCTATATGGGTCTTCAGGCTGCGGCTTCCAATAGCTTGGTCGACTAACGACCTAATCCAACAGCTTGGGCCCAACCTCGGCTGTGAGAGTGAGGACCCACGAAGACTTCAAGTATACCAAGTATATGGTGTCAAAGGAAGAGGTAGAGGTGGTTAGGAAACACTGTACCTCCTCTTGCATGTCCTGCGTGTTTTTGCCAGAACAATTTCATGTAGGTTGTCGTCTTGGAGTGTTCCTATGATTATGGTGGTGGTGATATTCTTTACTGTCGGTAAGAGTGCTGGGGCAGTTCCTTGTGTGATGCTTGGGCAATGTATTGGAGACCTTGCTGCTCAGGCGGTGATGTAAGGGCGCTCTGACAGCTTCCGTGCAGGGATGGTGGGTGCTCGGGTGCACTATGTCTGGCAGTTAACTTATGAATATTGGAGCTAGGTTCGGGAGGTCTCGGCACGCGGCCTTGTCTTACGACGGCCCCTTCTCTGATCCCGGCGAACCAATAGACTACAGGGTATAGCAGGCGTCTTTTGTAGGGTGTATGTTAAGGCACTGTGGCACGTAGTACTTTGTTTTTCAAATTCACTTTAATTTTTGCTCTCTTGGTTGACCGCCTTTGTCGTTTGACCCGCACTTGGTCGTAGAGTGAACCTATTGTACACATATATCTACTTATGACTATAGTTAATACTAGTCGTAACACTCGCTCTCATTATTTTTGTCAGCTGATAAGGACCAGTCACAAGCTTCACCTAGCAGTCATAACCCAACTTATCAACTTATATTACGATTTCTGTATATCCTGGGAATTCTTTGATTTACTTACATCTTGTGTAAGATTTGCATCCTGGATAAAACAGGCCAGACGTTCGCGTATCACACGTGATCCAGCAAACTGTGGCAGCTTGTCTTGGATGCTGTTTTGATATGCCAGAGTTGCTTTTTGTCACGATGCTCGAAGATACAGATTCCTTGGATTCAGTTTTGTGAATGGTTAGGAATATGTTAAGAAGCAGTCAGGGGGCAGGTCCTGACTGTTTGAAATGTTGACATTGAGAAATTAAGCTGTGTGAATACGGTTTTGCCAGCCTAAGTGGTAGTTGATTTACTCAGATGAATTTGCTAAGACATTTATGTTTTTAATCTTTAAGTATTTCATCCTTACAGATCATAATTTTCTTGGAACGAAGAATTGTAGGACAATTTGTTTTTAAGTGTATTGTGTATAATGTAAATATCTAACAGCTCGTTAACCACTTGAATTAATTTTACGATTCTTGAGCACGACGGTACGACCCTTAAGCAACACAGTATGATTCTTTAACACGACGGTACGACCCTTAAGCAACACAATATGATTAACACGACGGCACGACCCTCAAGCAGGAGGGTATGATCACTGACAGCCCGACGGAACAACGCTCAAGTAAGACAGCATGATCCTTGAGCACGACAGTATGGCCTCTTACCTGATCTTTGAAGGCCAAGTCAAGGAACTGAACATTTTACTTAAGGGTCGAACCATCAATGTTCTAGGGTTGTACTTCTGTACCGTCCTGGTGTCACTGACCATGGTTGATAAATATATATAAATTTCGGAGAGATGGTTAATATTTAACCATCTTTAATCCTTCTGACTTGTGATGTTAAACAGCATTTTCTCTCAAACCGAATTCTCTTAGAAAGGCCACTATTTCTTGAGGTTACGACGCACCTAGGAGCAGCCTCCATGAGGTCAACGTCGATAGTAATAATCTTTGAACGTCAGCTGACAGCAAACGTGGCATGACTGCTGCTGAGGCATTTGTCATTGGGATTATCACAGCATGGATACCGGATACGTGTGCCACATATCTTGGGTGCCACGGGTAGGTTAGATAAAGGGTAAGGAGAGAAATGTAACCAGATGTGTTCCCTTAAGTCGGGTGTAGTACTTCCTCATTTGAGCTTCGCTGGTGCTAGGCCACTAAGTTATTCAGGGAAATAATACTGTTCGCTTTAGTTCAGTCGATTATGCATACGATAGCTTCTGGTACCTAGTTGTGATGGAGAATTTATAAGACTTGGAGTGGGTGTGCCCCGTGCAGAGAAATGAAGGAAGAGCTACCGCTTCAGGTGGGGCAGGAGTTTACGATATTCTACTCTAAAGTATAAGCCCACGTTTCTGTAGGAATTATTTTTATTTTTGCCTTCGAGAGCTGGCTACGTGTGTACCCCCACCACTAACTAGACCACGCAGTTCTTGCCAAGCTGCTACGTCATATGGTTAGTGTGTGTGGCCGTTGGCAACTCATGGGTGGGCCGTTTTGATAACTGTTTCTTTTCCTACACCTTGAAGCTTTGGAACTCTCTGCCCTCTCATACCTTCCTCAATAGCTTTGACCTGACACTTTTTAAAAGACAGGCTTTTTACTTCCTCCAAAATTCGTAAACACTTAACATTGTCTCTTCTTTTTCCCTTTCATTAACCTCTCTATATTTCATTAAGGACCGGCCTTGCTCTGGACTCTTTTATGTGACTGGAGTCTTCCAGCGTAGAAAAAAAGAAATGAAAAAGCTGCGAATTTAGCAGATCGTACAAATTACATTATATCATGCAGATCATACAAATTACATAATACCTGGCTGTAATGTGGAATTCGAATGAACATTCAACAGTCTCAAAAGCTTGGGACGATGATACCAACTCCATTGGTATGGGATGTATTTACGGGTACTTCTTGTGTCCATTTGCATACAGCTTGTCATTACCTGTTTATAATTAACTGATTAGGCAGAACGGGGAGAGAGTTCTACACTCGTAGAACTCAATCCCTTCAATTTTCATTACTGTAAAGTAGTTTTTTAAACATTTGTGCCGGTATTCACAGTTTCATAACTTCGTTTATTCCAATAAACCCTCTATTCACCAGCCTTAGGCTAAAACCTTATTTCTTTATGTCCTTTCTAACAAGCCACCATTTAACTTCTTGTTACGAGCTCTTACGCTGTCACTGTACTTCATGAAGAACTGTTTAATGTATGATTACTTGTTAGTATTTACCAGTGTTTACTATACAGGGAGGGAGTTTGTCTCTCGTAAGGCCCCCATTTCAAACATTTTATCCTAGCGTACTTACTTGATTTCATATTATGGCCTCTGGTTGTTCTGCCTTTGCATATTTTGAAGAACTGTTTAGTGTCTCCGTCATCAGTATGGTTTAACACTTGAAGGAAATGCTGCATTCCTCGCTTCCATTCTCTAGATGTCATGTATAATGCATCGAAACCACAGCTCCCTATCCAAAACCAGGCCCCAGCGATGTTCCCATGGTTTACCCCGGCCATTCACATGCCCTGGTTCAGTCTATTGACAGTACGTTGACCCCTGTATACCACATCGTTCCAGTTTACTCTATACCGTGCACGCCTTTCACCCTTTTGCATGTTCAGGCCCCGATCGCTTATATGTTTTTTAAGTTCATCTTTCCATCTCCAGTTTGGTCTCCCCCTTCTCCTTGTTCTCTCCATTACTGACACATACCCTCTGTTTTAACTTCTCACTCTTTCTCTCCATTTGTCCAAACCTTTTCAACACACCTTCTTCAGCTGTCTCAACCACACTCTTTTTATCACCACACATCTCTCTTACCCTTTTATTACTTACTTGATCAAGTCTCATAACACCACATTTGTCGTCAGACACTTCATTTCCAACACTCTTGATAAAAACTTTTCACTGCTTCTAGCAATTTTCCCACATCAGTATCCGTAAGACCTTCCACAAAGTATCTCCATCAACCCTATCATATGCCTTTTCCAGATCCGTAAAAGCTACATAAAAATCCATCTGTCTCCCTAAGTATTTCTCACATTCATTCTTTAAAGTAAATACCTGTTCCACACATCCTCAACCACTTTTGAAACCACACTGTTTCTCCTCAGTCTGATGCTATGTACATGCCTTCAACCCTCTCAGTCAATGTTCTCCCATTTAACTTACCAGTATATTCAACAGACTTATACCACTGTAATTTGAACACTCAGTTTGATCCCCCTTGCCTTTATACACTGGCACTAATTATACATTCCTCCATTTCTCAGGCATGAATCATACGTCCACTAAAAATCCTAACTAACCAGTCAACAGCACAGTAACCCATTTTCTTAAGAAATTCAACTGTGCAATACCATCCACTCAAACCACCTTGCCACCTTTCTTCTCTTTTCACCAAACCGCTCACCAAGACCCTCTCACTTCGTATACCACCCCGCACCAAACACATTTCATTTGCCACCCTATCATTAAAAGCATTCAGTAGACCATCAAAAAATTCGCTTCATCTCCTCCTTACTTCATCACTATCTGTTACCACTTCACCATTTGCCCCCTACACAGATGTTCCCATTTGCTCTATTGTTTTTTGCACAATTTTAACCTCCTTCTAAAACATCGTATTATCCTTAGAATTTACTGACAATCACTTGCTCCAACTCTTATTTGCCTTCTTTTTCAATCTCTGCTCCTCATGACCTTCTGTCGCTTTCTCTTATACTTCTCACAATCATTTGTACTCCTTCACTGTATACCTGTATACCCCTCTTTTCCTTCTCACTAGCACCTTACTTTATGCCACCAGTCACTATTTCTGCCCACCTCCCACCTTACGCATGCCACCTGCATCTCTCGCACATGCCAGCACTGCAGCCCTAAGTACCTCCCTTTCCTCACCGACCCCCTTAACTTCGTTTACTCCCACCTTTTACAATTCTACACTCAAGCTTTCCTGGTAATTCTTCACATAGGTCTTTTCCAGGCTCACTTACTCTCACTACTCTCTTCTCACCGACATTGTTTCCTTTTTTCCGAAAACCCAACACATCTTCACCCTCGCCTTCACAAGGTAGTGATTAGTCACCCCACCAGTTACCCCTCTCAGCACATTCATGTCCAAAGAACTCTTTTACATGCCTATCAACTAGCGTCTAATCAAATTATGCCCAGTAACCATCCTTCCTACTCACAAATATATACTTGCCTATGTCCCTCTTTTTAAATTGGGTATCCCCAGTCACCAGTCCTTTTTCAGCGCACAACTCCACAAGTTGTTTACCATATCCATTCACCCTACTGAATACCTCATGACCCCCATTACTCACCCTTGCATTTATATCACCCATCACTAAAACCCAGTCTCTTGCACCAAAACTGCTGACACACTCACTCAGTTGCCCTCTAAACACTCGCCTCTCATAGTCTTCTCATGGCCAGGCGCATAAGTACTAATAATCACTCATCTCTTGCCATCTACTTTCATTTCACCCATATCAGTCTTGAATTTACTTCCTTACACTCTTTCACACTCTTTCGCAACTCCTGTTTTATCAGTAGAGCTACTCCTTCCTTAGCTTTTGTCCTCTCACCAACCCTTGATTTTACTTGCAAGACATTTCCAAAACATTCTTTTCCTGTATCCTTGAGCTTTGTTTAACTCAGACCCAGAACATTTAGGTGTCTTTCCTTAAACATACAACTTGTCTTTCCATTCTTCTCATCCTGATTATATCCTTGAACACATTTAGATATCTTAGCCTAACCCTTTGAAGAGGATGAGCACACCCCGCTTGGCTCCCTTTGCTCCATCTTTTGGAAATTGAAACACAAGAAGGGGAGGGTTACCATCTCCCCTGCTCCCGCTCCCTTTAGTCGCCTGTGTGTGTGCGTATTAGTGACCAACATGATGAGGGCATGCAATGCCCCATTCATCTTGGGTGAACAAAAATCTAGAAAGTAAGCAGAGCTCTCTAGGTTTTAGTACGCTTGTCTCTTAAAGGTAGAAAGGTTATAGGAAGATGGAAAGATGAGTGGAGGAGAATTCCACAGTTTTGTTTTATGAAGAAAAATGTATTGATCCTCTTGTGGCCAGTTTCGACGCAGAAACTGTGAGAAGCAGCAGCAACATGCATGCCATGGGTCAAAGAATTGGTGGAAGGGATATACCCAGAGGGCTCACAAAAGCAAGGGCATCATGGTTGACAGAAAGTTATAGTTGGAGAGAGGTATCACCAGGAAAATTAATGGGATGAAAGGCTTTTGATTTCACCCTAGCTTATAAAGAGAGATGGAGGAAATACCACCCCAGATAACTGCTCACACAAAAGATAATTTTTTTATGCTTTCAACACAAGCAGCTTTTGAGAAGACTGTGATGTTAGTTATGTGAAGTTTGTAGGGTAGAGTGATGTATGCTTTTGCCTACCATTGCTTATGTAGTTACAGGGTTGACCTGAGGCCTTTTGAAATTGAATAGAGGGGAACGCATGACTTAGGAAAAGATTGAATTAGAAATTACGGTTAGCTATGTTGAATTTCCAGGCTGTTGGTTCCACTCTCCAAGATGCTTTGCAAGTCCAAATTAAGAGTAGATGATTATGTTCATTACGAGGGAAAATGATTAAGAGAGTGAGGAGGGCAGGGAAAGTGTGTACCGTTGAATCATCAGCATAGCAGTAAATACCGTGAAAAGTTGACTTAAGATCATTAATTGAAGGAAAAATGTTAGCCATAGGATAAGAGGAGGAAGTGGCTCCATCATCGGCCACTGTAATGGATCGACTACATAGGAACCTGTGCATTAGGGCAGAGAGAAGCAGAAGATCCAGTGGAAGGAAGTTTAAAAAGCAGAGGTTTGTAGCACAGCCTGCAGCTACTTTGGTGATGTCAAGGGCCACGGGCCACGACAAAAGATTGACTCAGACCTCTGAGAGAGGAGGACCAGAGGGAAGTTATATAGACTGAACTTTTGCAGACCAGTAGACTTAGCACAGCAAAGGCTGTAGTGATGATCAGAAAGAAGGCAATGGGTTTCTAAGTGTTTGAGAAAATTAGAGAGTTTCAAAGACTCTACAGACTTCGTTTACCTGAAGTTTACCTTCAGATGAGCTGTAGAAGTGAGAGCAGTGACACAGCACGTTAGTTGCAAGGGATAGAACAATTTTTCTAAGGGATGGGCTGTCCTAGGCACCATGGCATGCTTACAAAATGAGTTAAAAGTTTAGGTTAGAATTTTAGACAGACGAGGTAGGCGAGCAAGGTTTGGAGCTGGCTCAGAGGCATATTCGTTTAGGACTCGAGGAGGTATGCCTTCTTAGCCATACGCTATGCCCACATGAAGATGGGATGGTATTCTAGGATGTTACCAACGTTCTTTTATGATGAAGGAATGAGTTGGTGGCAAAAGGTGTGAAATGTCTTCATCCCGCAACCAGCACCAGCCAGCCACTAGGAGTGACCCACCACTACAAATTACGTGTATCGTAGCCGTTCTAGTTGCTACCCTGCTATTTGGGTGCTTGCCAGCCATTAACATTACCTCGGGTGACTGGTTGGCTGGCTGTCTGCTAGTCATGGCTTAGGTTCCATGAAGGGATGGGAGGCTTCTATACTGACATACTGTAACGCTGCTAGCTCACCACACGAACATACTGCTAAATAACATGCGCCTACATACTGGCAGACGGATTATAGTTAAGGAGACAGGAAGGTAAGTAGACATTACAGTAGGGAGGTAGTTAGGGAGGGTGACAGGCAGTTGAACAAGCAGATAGGCAGGTAATTAGGGAGGGAGACAGGTAGTAGAACAAGCAGGCAGCCAGGTAGGTAGAGAGACAGGCAGTGCAAGTGGGTAGATAGGGAAACGAACATTACAACAAGTAGGTAGATAGGAAGGGGGATAAGCATTACAGCAAGCAAGTAGGTAGGGAGGGAAATAGGCAGTATAACAAGCAGTAGGTGAGAAGGGAAATATGCATTATAACAAGCTGGTAGGTAGACAGGCAGTACATCAAGCAACTAAGTAGCCAGGGAGACAGACAGGACAACAAGCAGGTAGGTAGGTAAGGAGACACGCAATACAAGTTATTAGGTAGATGGGGAGATTAGAAGTACAAGAAGCAGATAGGTAGGTACGTAGGTAGGTACGGAAACAGGGAGGACAGCAAAAAGGAAGATAGGGTGGGAGACAGACTGGGCAGACAAGCAAGCAAGAAGGTATACAAGCTGACAGAGAGAGACGGACTACCCCATGCCCAGCCTCCAGGTAGGATATCTGTCGAAGACGGCTCGCTGTATGTGGCTACTTTGGTAAAGATGTTGGTTTAACCATTTGCATCAGTGTGGAGGTTATCGTCCCAGCCGCTGGATTGTAAGATTCTCATGGTATAAAAGGTATGGTGTGTTAAGTGATTTAGTTACGTCAGGGATATCTTTTAGGATGGTAACAGATAGAGATGTTGAAGTATCAATTTTTTTTACTTAATTACAGCCACGTTAGAAGTGTAAGAGATGGGGATGTTGGAATGAATATTGTTTTCACAATTACAGGCCAGAAATGTTAGAGGGACATTTATATGCACTGCCAGCACCCTTCTGTTGTCATGCTAGAATGTATGTAGTACCAGGACTAGAAGTTGAAATTTTGAAATATTGACGGGTTCTGGACATACAGAGATTGCTCAGTAGGAAGTCTATGGTGAGATACTTGTGTAAATAACCTTGATGAATTATATATTACCTTAGGAAAGAGGACACTTTTTTGCTGGTGTTGGAGAGGTCAATTTTTGGGCGACCCATGCATGGGTACTCTGTTTCGTGGATAAAACGAAGCCAAGGCTTCTGTCCAGCGGCATCAGTAAGGGGTGCTAGACTTTGAGTAACCCACCACTAACCCGGGGTTAAGGGAAAGCGGAGCTCGATCCCAGTGGCAACGAGGACGGGAGCTGGGTATAGGTGTTCCTCATATACTATGTCGTGGCGAAGACAGGACAGGCACTCGACAGACATGAATGTACATTATAGTTATGTATATATACATGAACATGAGGGAAGTTCAGGGTTGGGATAAGGGGCCTACAGGGTTATCATACATGTACCTGTACAGTGGGGCAGTACATAAAAGGCACGGTATACGGTATTATGGATGTTGTCAGGTACATTAATGAATTTCACGGGCTTTCATATCTTGGGGTATATGAGTCGAACATTCTATAGTAGCTACATCATTGTCAGTGTAGCACTTACAGAGTTCACAAAGCAAGACCAGCAGGCCTAAAGACGGTGATTATGGGGGTACTCTGTGTTGTGCTTTTGCATGTACTTCATATGTTACATCACAGAGCTTACACTGAGATGTATCTACTCTAGGATTACGTTTTGCATGCCATACGTATTTGTACTCCATGCTGGCCCGGGCTGTTACAGTTTTACGAAGTCTAAGTTTTGGTCTTATGCTTACATAAGTATTTATGGGTATAATAATTGTCTTGAAACTTGATGCTAAAGCACCCTGATCGCTGAGCATTTCTTAGATTTAATGTTGGAGGCCACCACGAGTTAGAAGAGGTTATCCTTACTTGATATAATATACCTAAGCTGAGATCTCCATGTAACGTAAGACAGACCTGCTTTTCCAGTTTATGAAAATGATCTTGATTTTTGAACCCGATAGGAGAAGGAATATAATGAAGCTATGTCAAGCTTTTTCTGTAGAGATAATAAGATCGTATGTGGTTGACATTAGCGTAACAAACTTGTTTAAGAAAGGTCAGCGAGCCGAAAGCTGTTGTGGGATCATTGATGATATTAAGACTGAATTGACAGTAGATACCCCGATGCCCTGTGGATTCCCAGTAACTCACTCTTTGTCTTGCTGGCGCTGTTGATGAGACAAACATATGGCATGGAATCATCATCCTCCTCAGTAAATACTACAGTAGTTTACAAGTTATGGACTTGTTATCTATCATGGTGTCGGTTTCAGACATTGTGTTCTCATGCTGTTAAGACTGAACATGTAATTTTTAGACACCTGAGCCTGGTGTGTGTCATCTTTGATTTTCCAGGGTTCACCTTTAATCACTGGGGATCTGCTGTAATAGAGGTGTTGATACTCCTGATCGTATTAAGTTTGTGCTCTCCTAGTTAAAGATGCAAGGGCTGTTCCTAGGTCATATGTAACATGTGGGGCCAATGTGAGTCGTTTAGGACACTTGATTCTCATAACAAGTAATAAGGATCTGGAGCCTTTGTTGGTGGGGAGTGATAATTTAGTTCTCATGTTTACAATTCTAGTGGGAGTAGGACGACTCGGATCTTATGACTACTTCTTCTTCTTCTTCTTTTTCTTCTTTATCTTCTTTTCATCTTCTTTTCTTCTTCTTCTTCTTCTTCTTCTTCTTCTTCTTTTCATCATCTTTCTTCTTCTTCTTTTCATCATCTTTCTTCTTCTTTTCTTCTTCTTCTTTTCTTCTTCTTCTTCTTCTTCTTCTTCTTCTTCTTCTTCTTTTCTTCTTCATCTTCTTCTTTTCTTCTTCCTCTTTTCTTCTTCTTCTTCTTCTTCTTCTTCTTCTTCTTCTTCTTCTTTTCATCTTCTTTTCTTCTTCATCTTCTTCTTCTTCTCTTCTTCTTCTTCTTCTTCTTCTTCTTCTTCTTTTCTTCTTCTTCTTCATCTTCTTCTTCTTCTTTTCTTCTTCTTCTTCTTTTCTTCTTCTTCTTCTTCTTCTTCTTCTTCTTTTCTTCTTCTTCTTCTTCTTCTTCTTCTTCTTCTTCTTCTTCTTCTTCTTCTTCCCCTTTCCCTTCTTCTTCTTCTTCCCCTTTCCCTTCTTCTTCTTCTTCTTCTGTGATATATGTCACCTGAAAATTTACGCGTGCCTTATATTCTGAATCCTGAGCGGTTAATATGCATACTCCTGCAAGCCAGAGCAATTACGCCGGAGTTCAAACGTCGTGGTTACCATAAACAGTAAGGTCTTAAACCTCAGTAAACGGCTCCCCGCTGACTGATGTGCTTAACAGACTATGAAGAACGGCGCCATTTTGAGAACCTGTATCTTTTTTTCTCCTTTGTAATTGTACCAGTAAACATCGCATTAGATCAACTGCAGGCAGTATGCACTATATCTCCAGACCCACCAGTGCGTTCGCTTAATTGGAACGAACAGCGTATTACGTTTGAAAAGTATTGATAACTATTATTATTTCAGACAGCCTCTCATGTAAGGTAGTGTAATAAAGATACGTTTAATATTCTTTATTCCTCAGGTCGGGGAAATAAAGAAAATGCTTGCTCTTGGCTATATTTTTCCGTTCTTATTTTACGAAAGAGTGCGAAAGAATAGTGAAAGGAATTCGAAAGACAACGGATCACTGTTTCTGGCAGTGGCAGAGATCAGAAACTTAAAGAGAACAGTTTTGTAAAAGGAGAAAACCATGTAGGTAATTGACAGAGAAATACCAGTAATCATGTAATTATTGAGGCGTGATTATTGTCAGATAAACGTATTTACGGTGATGCTTTGAACTACGCTAATTTAGAGATTATACAATAGGGGATTTCGTGGTATAGCGGTTAGCGTTCCTGACCGTGTCGCATTCACGGGCCGCCCAGGGTCGAGCGCATAGTTCGAATCCTGGTTGCGGCAGTCGGTCCACAGTCAACGCAGCTGTTCATCCTCCCCTAGTGGTTGGTCGACAAAATGGGTACCTGGCTTAGACGAGAAAACATATATAT
>JAYMFT010075979.1:0-14441 GCA_038088735.1 Panulirus argus
ATATATATATATATATATATATATATATATATATATACATACATATATAAATTTTTTTTTCTTTTTGCACATATTTGCCATTTCCCGCGTTAGCGAGGCAGCATTAAGACCAGTGGACTAAGCCTTAGAGGGAAAATCCACACTTGGCCCCCTTCTTTGTTCCTTCTTTTGGAAAAGTAAAAGCAGGAGGGGAGGATTTCCAACCCCCCGCTCCCTCCCCTTTTACTCGCCTTCTACGACACGCAGGGAATACGTGGGAAGTATTCTTTCTCCCCTATAGCAGTATAGCGCTAGGAAACAGCCAAAGAAAGGCCGTATCCGCTCATATTCATTATCTATCTGTCAAGCATAATGCAGCGAAACAACAACATTCTATCCACATCCAGGCCCCATAGACCTTTCCATGTTTTACCCCAGATGTTTAACATGCCCTGGTTCAGTCTGTTGACACCACATCGACCCCAGTATACCACTTCGTTCCAATTCACTCTATCTCGTGCACATCTTTCATCCTCATGTATGTTAAGACGCCAATAGCTCAAAATCTTTTTCACTCCATCCTTCCACCTTCAATTTGGTCTCCCGCTTCTCCTTGTTCCCTCCACCACTGACACGTATATCCTCTTTGTCAACCTTTCCTTACTCATTCGTTCCATATGACCAATCATTTCAACACATCTTCTTCTGCTGTCTCAACCACACTCTTTTCTCACGCCACATATTGCCCTTCTACATTTAACTTCGAAAACATTCACCCTCCTCCGCAAAACCCTATCTATAACACATGCTAATATTGTTGGAATTGCTATTCCTTCAAACATACCCATTTTTGCTCTCCAAGATACTGTTCTCTCTTTCCACACATTCTTCATCGCTTCCAGAACTTTCGCCCCCTCCCCCACCCTGTGACTCACTTCCGATTCCATGGTTCCATTTGCCGCAAAGTCCACTCCCAGATAACCAAAACACTTGACTTCCTCCAATTTTTCGCCATTCAAACTCACTCCCTAGCTAATTCGTCCCTCAACCCTGCTGAACCTAATGATCTTGCTCTTATTCACATTTACTCTCAGCTTTCTCCTTTCACACACTTTTCCAAACTCAGTCACCAACTTCTGAAGTTTCTTACTCGAATCAGCCAACAGTGCTGTATCATCAGCGAACAACAATTAACTTACTTCCCAGGCCCTCTCATCCCCAACAGACTGCATACTCGCTCCTCACTCCAAAAATCTTACATTTACCTGCCTAACCACCCCATCCATAGGCAAATTAAACAACCATGGGGACATCACACACCCCTGCCGCAGACTAATCTTCACCGGGAACCAACCACTCTCCTCTTTTCCATCTCATTCACATGCCTTACACTCTAGATAAAAACTTGTCACTTCTAGCAGCTTACTTCCCACACCAACTATTCTTAAGACCTTCCACAAGGCATCTCTATCAACTCTTCATATGCCTTCTCCAGATCCATAAATGCTACATACAAATCCATCTGTTATTCCAAGTATTACTCACATACATTCTTCAAAGGAACGCCTGATCCACACATCCTCTACCACTTCTAAAACCACACTGCTCCTCCCCAGTCTCATAGTCTGTACATGCCTTCATCCTCTCAAGCAATACCCTCCCCCATACAGTTTTCCAGGAAACTCAACAAACTTATACCTCTGTAGTTTGAATGCTCTACTTTATCCCATTTGCCTTTGTACAATGGCACTATACATGCATTTTGCTAATCCTCAGGCACTTCACCCTGATCTCTGCATATAATGAATATTCTTACCAACCAATCAACAACATAGTCACCCCCTTTCTTAAGAAATTCAACTGCAATACCATCCAATTCTGCCGCCTTACCAGATTTCCTCTTCTGTTAGGCATTCACCACCTCCTCTCTCTCCACCAAAAACACTCTCCCTGACTCTCTCACTTTGCACACCACCCCAACCAATGGCCAATACACCCTATATCTACCACTCTATCATCAAACACATTCAAAAATCCTTCAAAAGACTCACTCCATCACTACCTGTTATCTCTTCCCACCTTGCCCCCTTCACTGATGTTCCCATTTATTCTCTTGTCTTACACACATTATTTACCTCCTTCCAAAATATCTTTTTATTCTCTGTAAAATCTAATGACCCTCTCTCACCTCAACTCTCATTTGCCCATTTCTCAACCTTTGCACCTTCCTCTTGACCTCCTGCCGCTTTCTCTTATAAATCTCCCTATCATTTGCACTCCTTCCTTGTAAGTATCATCCAAATGCCTCACTTTTCTCTTTCACTATCAATTTTACTTCTTCATCCCACAACTCACTACCCTTCTTAATCTACCTGCCTCCCACCTTTCTCATGCCACACGCATCTCTTGCACATGTCATCACTGCTTCCCTAAATATATCCCATTCCTCACCCACAACCCTCACTTCCTTTGCTCTCACCTTTTGCCATTCTTAACACAAGCCTCCTTTTGGAGCTCACTTACTCTCACCACTCTCTTCTCCCAACAATCTCTCTTTTTTGAAAACCTCTACAAATCTTCACCTTCACCTCCACAAGATAGTGATCGGAAATCCCACCTGCTGCCCCCTCAGCACATCCAAAAGTCTCTTTTTTACATGCCTATCAATTCACACGTAATCTAATAATGCCCATTGACCATCTCTCCTACTCACACACTTATATTTGAGAATATCTCTTTTCAAACCAGGTATTCCCAATCACTAGTCTTTTTTCAGCACATAAATCCACGAGCTCTTCACCATTTTCATTCACAACACTGAATGCCTTATGTGCACCAATTATACCCTCACCTGCCACATTACTCACCTTTACATTCAAATCACCCATCACCAATATCCAGTCTCATGCAGTAAAACTGCTGACACACTCAGCTGTTCCCCAAACACTGCCCTTCAGCATATCAACAACCTTCAGGGGTGGACTGGAGCCAATGAATTCACCATCAACCACACCAAGACTATGATGCATGTCAACCTAGGTGCAGACAACATCCTATCCCCTGACATTCCACTAAGCCCTTACATCCTACAGGAAGTCAGAGACTTCAAACCTCTTGGTGTTAAAATAGTTGAAGTTATCACTATCATCAAAATTTCCTCAAACTATCTGTACCTTCTCTGGCGAATCAGATCACTAGGCATTCCACCAAGTGAGCTCTGGAACGTCTGTACCAACTATATTCTACCTAAGCTTACCTACGCCTTCCTTGCTGGTCCTCCTTACTAACAGTTATACACAGTAACCAGTTAGAGAAAGTGCAGAAAAAGACATGCAGAATCATCCTGGGCCTTTCCTACACCACCTACCAAGAGGCTCTCATCTTGCTGAACCTGTCCAACATCTCCAACCCACATCAGCAGCTCATACAGCAGTTTGGCAAATAAATGCTGACACATCCCTGTCACCCTGGTTATCTAAATGTACCTCACCCATATGCTTACCCAAAGTGTGAATATATCCAGCTCACCCCAATCTTAAGCCCTTGTATGATTAGTTAACCAGTAAATATTAGGGCCTTCCAGTTCTGTATTACCTGTAATATCTCAACTGAGTATTTTCAGCCAAATAACTTCCTACAACCAACAAACCATTATTAATTTACATGTCGTTTCATTTAAATATAAATAAATATCTCATTCACTTATTCGTAATTGTTCCAAGACCCCTTTCTTGAAAGGGTTCTGTTTTTACTCCAGGTCCCCCTTTTCTAGGAGCTCCTCCACTCTACAGCTGCACCACTTCCAGCAGCAAGGGAATGATAGACTCCTTTGGAGTGAGAAGTTCTTCAATAAGATTGTACAATGCAGCACTCCATTTCTTCAACAGGAGATAATACAGCCTTGCCAAATGTGACTTTTCACTTTTGGCATAACCACAAGCTGGTACGGTTAGGCAATATCTATAAATGAAAATGTTTACCCAAATAATCTTATCTCACAAGGAATTATATAAACAGCATAGAACAATTAATGGATTGAAACAAAAAGATGTCAATTCATAACAAACCAAATGACTATAACAAAGATAATAAATGTGTCCATGACATGATCCCAAGGAAATGAGAGCTCTGAACTGCCAAGAGTTGGAAGGATATTTGTATTGACCTAGTGGTAGTCAAGGATTGGCTGAGAGTGAACAAGTTAGCAGAGCAAATGGCTTTGGTGATATGAAGATTGAACAAAATGAGTGAGCAAATGAGTAGCTTCCTCATCAATATCATGAGGGTAGGAATGATCCTGACCCCAGTATTCCCGAGGAATATCTTACTGCTGTAAGAGACTGCAGAGGCCAGAACAAATCTACAATTTCCTTCCAACAATATACTTCACACTCTCACTCATCAACCTTCATTTGGAGAAAACTTGGAGGAAGCAGGGTGTTTAAGATACCTGTGAGTGAACATGGCAGCTTATGGAACCATGGAAAGGGAGGTGAGTCTTAGAATGGGTGAGGGAGGCTGCTCTCTGGAAGGGCAAAATTTGGTATGTTTGAAGATACAGTAGTACCAACGATGTTGTAAGGATTAGAGGCATGGACAATAGATGATGCTGTATAGAAGAGGATGAATGTGTTGGAAATGGTATGTCTGAAGGCAACACGGGGTGTAAGGAGGGTTATTCGATAAGTAATGATAAAGGAAAAGAAAGGTATGGTAATAAGAGCATGCCTGAAGGAGCTGAAGAGGGTGTGCTGAAATAATGAAAAGAATTAGTGATGAAAGGTTGACAAAGAGGATATATGTGTCAGAATAGGAGGGGATAAGAAGAAGGGGCAGGCCAAACTGGAGATAGAAGGATGGAGTGAATAAGATTTTGAGTGCTTAGATTATGAACATGAAGGAGGATGAAAGGGAAGTATGAGATAGAGAGAATTGGAGCAATGATGTATACAGGTCACAAAGTGCTGTCAATGGACTGAATCAGCATATGTGAAGCAGCTGGAGAAAAACCATGGAAAGGTCTGTAGGGCCTGATTGTGGATAGGGGGCTGTGTTTTTGGTTTACTATACATAACAGCTACAGAAAGGAAGTGAGCAAATGAGGCCTTTCCTTTGTACGTTCCTGTTGCTATCCCACTAACATGAGACACGACAAACAATGATGAGAGAAAACATTCATTCTATTCACCTGTCATGAGATAAAAGTAGAGCGTGAGAGCACGTTCAAGAGAAAGAAAGAAATGTTCTCCATCCTTATTTCTAATCAGGACATGTCAAATGTGTTAAACACTTTCCCTTTCATCTCTAGGCAGCAGTGGATTAGGCAAATACTAAAGTACTATTACAACTTTTTGGTAATTCTTTATTACTTTTGAATGATAATCACATTCCATAAAGGATCTTTAATTTCTTACAGAGAAAAATAAACATAGTAGCAAATACCGCTGTTTAAGGGTTAAACAAGAGCCTCAAAGTATGTTATAATCTCCAAGTTACATGTCTCATAGCCTGACTGACAAGGCAATGGTGTTAGAGACCCAAGAATACAGTGACAGGCCTAGGAGAGACAGGATACACCTTGGATGAACTTGTGTCAAAATAGATAAGTTAGCTACTCTTCTGTTACACTAGCTGGCCTTAAATGTCTTCTTTAACTAGGTTTGCTCTTTAAACCACCAAAATCAGCATGTGGGGTAATGTAAGATGACCTCAAATGACATGAGAATAACTAGAAAGATACAAACACCACAAACAAAGGTGCCTGGTAAAGCAAAGCTTTTCTATATAAGTACTCATTTTCTGGCCCTGCAGATTTAACTACATTTTCTACCCTTAAAGAAGTACTGGTACCTGACTGCTTCTCAGGATAGCAATGGCTGAGTGTAGGAGTGACAGACTTCATTGGCCAAATGACTCCAACCCACCTACCAATCTTTCTTTTTTGGGTGATCTTTATCCACAAGTTCCTCCTAATGCTTCATAACCCTTTGAAAAACAGTCCCAAAGAATGAGAAAACTCCCTTCCCCTTGGATCAAGCTACTTGATGCCCTTGTCATATGGCTATGTCAATTGTACAGAACAAAAAAAACAAAGGCTTGACTGACTGATGTCCATCCCATATGGCACAAGACATGACAGGCTGATACCTACCCCAGATGGCACAATTCCAAGGTTTAAATCAGTATCATCACTCTGGTGTGAAACTATTCGAATTCAGAATCCTAAAAAGACAGGCATGTTGGTACCAGTGTCCAGCAAGACAATGTCATCATCATAAAGAAGAGGTTGCTGATTGTTGGGTGAGCAGCCCTGTGCCATGTCACCAGGCTAAAAAACACCAAATAGGTGGTTAACTGGGAGTAAGAGGAATTTACTTCACTAGAAAGCATGGCCTAGAGGTTTCTGACACCTGATGATGCCAGAGATTCTCTCAAGAGTCACAAAACAATCTGACTGTAGAGAGAAAGTACTTATGATTGATGTCATGGAAAATCCACAAATAAAAAACAGATATCAATCAGACCTTTCTGAAGGCTAAATACTAAAGTGAAGACAACATGTTGCACGATCAGCAGGTCAGTAACTAAGTTGCTGTATGGTCATAGAGTCTTGTGAACAAATATCTACCAGCTTCACATGTTTTATGATGATTGAAGAAGAGCAAATCCTCGAAGACGTACCCCAAAGGAGAAATATAATCTATGAGCTTTTGGGGAAGTGGATAGCCCGCTTTTTAAAAAAGGGCAAGTTACTTTTGTTTTAGAAATGGAAAGGTAAAGAGTCCTATAGCTTAGAAGTGTTAAGAAACAGACATAAAAGCAGCCTACCCCTGAACTGTTAGTTTTTCATTTTCTTTCATTCATACTTGTTCATCGTTTCCTGCATGAGCAAGGTTGTGTCCTGAACAGATGACTCAGCCTTAAAGGAAAAAAGATTTTCACTTCATTATTTCTTCTGTTCCTCCTTTTGGAAAGAAATGCAGGAGAGAATTTCCAGCCCCCTGCTCCCGCCCCTCTTCATCACCTTCTACAACACGTAGGAGATACGTGGGCAACAATTTTTCTCCATTGCCCCAATAATCATTTGACACAGTGGTTTGTCAAATATTCTGTGATCTACTAATGGTGGAGGCAAAGAGGCCGCTAGCTATCATAAGCAGACTTACATAATATGTACTACGGGAGTGAAAGAGAAACAGCAGCATGGGGTAAATATTGAGCCAAAATAAACGTCAGACTGGGAAAGCTGATATGTCAAATTGTTTCAGTTTCATCCTTAAGTAAGTACATAGAGCTAAAACTGCCATAGTTGTGAAAGCAGCGCTTTATACAAGAAATAATCTTTTTTGTATAGATGGAGTAACCGCTTAAGAGGTAAATATCTCCAGCATCTGAATGGGGCTTCTACTTTTTTATAAGGCAGCTTTTGCTTTTTGTCGCATGCAGGATTTTCAAAATGCATCAGACATACTACATTAGTTTATTGTATTGAGTGGTGAAATTGTTGCTGGTCTCTGTCTGCATGAAGATAAACTGCAAATGAAAAGTGACCTCTGGCGAGGTTGTATCACTGGGAGTACAGACTTGCTAAAGAATTTCTCACTCCAAAGGAGTCAAAATATTTTAGCTACTAAAAGCAGCACAGTCATGGGCTACAGGAACCTTCAGAAGGTAACATCTGGACTCCTTCACAGTAATTCATCCTGGGGTAATCATAGATAATTGTAATACAGTGGTGGAATCACAGAACACAGAATCATCATAAGAGATGGAAAAGTAATGTAGAATCTGAGAAAAGAGAATAAGAGGAATTGTGGTTTTAGAGGCATTTAACTTAACCAAGTTACATTTCACCAACTGGGATATCCCAACCATGTCTTGAGTTTATATTTGTGGTTATGATGAAATGAGACAGATCTAGCACAAGATACAGTGGATATGAAAAAATGAGAAGAAAGTAGAGTTACATCATCAGCATACAATTGAACTAGGTTATCTGTTAGAGAAAATGATCACTTATATAAAGGAAGAAGAGGGTAGGAGACATTAGACAACCATGAAGATAAAAGTGATGTAATTAGTAAATAAAATTGTTCTTATCATAAAGATACACCACAGTCAAGTATTGTGGAGAAAATTCTTAAATGAGAATCAACTTTCCTTGTCTTAATGAAGAATATATTCCCCTCCTTGTCATGACAAGGAATCCATTGCCCTCGTTCTAATGCAAAAACAATTCCTCTCCTTGCAATAATGCAGTACCCACTCTTCTCCTTGTCTTAATATATCAGAAACAGTATGACTTTTAATAATCTGGGGATTGAATTATCAAGGAAGACAACTAATACAATATTAGGAACAGGTATAGTACTGAGATGGAAATTTGGAGAAATGGAATAACAGATCAAAAGACTAAGAGATAAGAAATAGAAATTACTTAAAGGTAAACCAAAGGTAAGACAGCATGATATAAGAGTGTGTGAATGTGAGGTGTAGCAATGGAGAAGTGATTTAAAAATAAACAAACCATCCTACCTTAAAACTGAAAAATCTCAGTCAAATTCAGGCAGGCTACCCACCTTGGAGAATCAAAAAGCATATTATCTGTAGATCCTCTGACACTTTCAACTGAGGCACGAGACAAGCGACCAGTGGGCATCAACTGACTGCTGGTAAGACTAATCACATCCTCGTCGTAAATTCTGTATCTAACAAAACACATTCAAAAATTACAATTAATAACTAGTAATTATTTGTAAAACATAGAGTATAACACATTCAATTATGTCTTAACGAAAAAAATTATTGCTAATTCTTTAACTACTACTAAAAGTTCCAAATCTATCAGCATGGCCATTTCTTAATTATTACCTTTGTTCCTTTGTAAACATAAGTGCCACAGTCAAGCAAAATATACAGGAATGTGCAGCAGGTGAAAGCTTTGCACGAAAGAGAATGAACAGGAAACATGTGGTATACAGGGGTTGAGGTGTTATCGACAGACTGCATCAGGTTACATGAAGCGGCCATGTGAAATAAATGAAAGGTCTGTGGGGCCTGGTTGTGGATAGGGAGATGCGGTTTCAGTGCATTATGCATGACAGCTAGAGAATGGATGTGAGCGAATGTGGCCTTTCTTCGCTTAATCTGTTCCAAGTACTTGTTAGCTAATGCAGGAAATAGATATTAAGTACAAAAAAACAATTAACAAGAAATTATAATCTGATATGCAGGTGACAGTAAATAAATTCAAAGTGGTTTAAGAGAAGGGTATCTGAAGAAAATAATATAAGATTACAAAATCAATATTTGATATGAAGGCAACAGTAAACAAATTCAGAGAGAACAAGGAGGAGAAAATCTTAAATAAGGAAATTAATAATACAGTTTTTGCAATGCTACAAAAAAGTGACATCTTTACTTGCATTGTCATGACTATAAGTTTCTAAGCATAAAAAACTATCTTTAGAGCAGTGTCCTGTAAGATTCAAAAGAATCTCTAGAATCCCCAAAAGTAAGAAACCTCTTAATAACCAGCCATCTAATGAGATAAATGTGTCTCATCCCTTGCTAACCACCTATTTGATGATGGCTGCCTAAGGCTTGGCCAAAATCTACCCACTGTCCAATCAACACCTTCATTAAGCAATGGCATTATCATAAATCTATGTACCATAAATTATTAAGATACATTTTCTTTTCTGCCTGGGTATTGTTAAAATGATGTACTAGCCTCTACAACATTCTCATGGTTACTTAAAATGTAATTAATAAACTATACGACTAATGTATGGCAGCATGGCGTAAAACCTTATGAAGTATTGGTGCATCAATTTCCTGCCTAGATATGCCAGCTGGCAGTTCAAATCTAAAATATCATGTATGACATGGCTACAGTGAACAGAAAAAGAAGTGAGCTATCATATTTGACAAGTCTGTAATGAATGGGCTGCTATGGATATTAACATTATTGTCTAGAATTTTTTCAATATTTATTTCCTCTACCGTTATTATAATAAATCTTATCTGTCTCAAGAGGCATATATCCATTGCATACCAGAAATACATGTTCCATGGTAATATAGAGACCTCTCAATTTAAGCATTAGTCATGTTCTTGAAAATGGTTGCATAAATCAAGTAATTTAAGTAATGGAGATCATGGGGTTTCATTATTAATATGACAGTACTGGATATCATACAAGTGAAAAACTACAGAATACACATACCAGAAAATATGAAATACTATAATATACACACTGTAAAATGAATTCTATTAATAAAATCAGAAAATAACGAACTTAATTCCAACACTTACATTTACAGCTATTCCTGAATTGCTTACTGATGTTGAAGAAGAGGGAGGTGGTAACTGGAAGAGTTACCAGGAAGGGGGTCATCTTGGTCAGATGACATAATTGTGGAAGGCAGTGGCAATGGCTGAGTGAGTTCAGCTATTATGTCGCCAAAAGTTGAAGGCTGGTCCTCTTTAAGAATGTCCTTTTTCTTCAAAAAGAAATCTAGTATTATATGTTTTACCTTCACTGCCTTCTCACTGTGGATTTCTTTACAGCACCTGATGTCAGCTATGACATTTCAGGGCCATCTTTGAACTCCACTCTGTGTTTAGGTCATCTTCGTCAAATACAGTGTGAGCATGGTCAATTTGGTGAAATGCTTCAGATAACCTTCTGCCAGTGAGAGAATGCACCTCCTCAACCTCCTCTTCTTCAGCTACTACCTCCACAGAGCATTCCTTCTCCAACTAAAGAATCTTCAATCATTGTAGAGAATGATGTGAAAATATGTAAGGAATTGAAATGCTCGTTCAAAAGATTTTTCACAGTGAAAGACACTATAGCCCCAAAACTATTGTGATGGAATAGGGAGGATGTTTGGGAAATCTTTGAGATATCTAGAAAAGATATTAACAAAACATTAAAAGAACTTGAACCATGTAAGGCTCAAGGTCCTGATGAAATTTCATCAAATGTGCTAAGAAGTATGCAGATATGCTTGCGAGACCGCCTGAAGTACTGTTCAATATGTCATTGGAGAGGGGCACAGTGATAAAGGAATGTAAAAGGGGCAAATGTCACACCTATATATATATATATGTGAGGAGACTGGGTACAGGTGCTGAACTTCATATCGGTCTCACTAAAGAGTGTGCTGTGTAAGGTTCTGGAAAAAGATTATTAGGAAGCAAGTGGATAACTTTCTGTTGAGAATAAATTTTCTAAGTGAGAGACTGCATGGTATTAGGGAAAGGAGATCATGTTTATCTAATATCTTAAGAGTTTCATGAAAGGGTGAGCTCAGTCCTGAACAAAAGGGAAGGCTGGGTGGACTGTCTCTATCTAGACTGCCAGAAGGCAATGGACACTATTACATAGGAGGCGGATTATGAAGCTGAATTATCAAGCAGGAACAAGGGAGAAACTCCTTCACTGTTCAGAATATTATCTAAGTGGGATGGAACAAAGGACACATATCAACTGTGCCTTTTCAAAATGGGTTGAGGTGACCAGCGGAGTGCCACAGGGTTTTGTTCTGGGACCATTACTCTTCCTGAACTACATGAATGACTTGCCTAAAGGTATAGAATCCTCCATGAATATGTTTGCAGATGATGAAAAAGTCATGAGGGAAGTGAAATGCAAAGAGTATTGCATCAGTTTACAATGGGATCTAATCAGACTCCAACGTTAGTCCGAAAGTAATGAGGATGGGACAAAACAAAAGACAGCCTCAATATGATTATTACCAAGCAGGAAGTAAGCTTAATGATTCTATGTGCGAGAGGGAATTGGGAGTAAACATCATCCCTAACCTCTCACCAGAGTGCCATATTAGGAGAATAGCTGAGACAAACTGTCTGATAGCAAATATCAGAATAACTTTTAAGCATATGGATAAAGAAATATTTAGTAACCTGTTCATATCCTACATTAGCCTAAAATAGAATATGCTTCTCAGGTTTGGTCACTCTCCCTAAGGAAATTCAAAAAAAGTCCAGAGGATGGCAACAAAAATGGTACTGAAATTAAGAGAGCTAAGGTAGAAGGAAAAGGTGAAGACTTCAGATTTACCAACCTGGGAAGAGAGAATAGTGAGGGGTGACCTGATTACAACTTTTGAGTTTGTATAAGAGATTAATGAAGTGGACAGTGGACAGTGCTTTGAAAGTTATATGGATAAAGGAACCAGCGGATATGACATGAAATTAGGTAAGAAACTTGTAAGTACGGATGTAAAGAAAAACTCTTAAAGTATGAAAGTGGTGGATTAGTGGAAAAGGTTAAGTGAGGACAAGGTTAAAGCAGACAGTATGCATAAATTCAATGGATTGTATGATTAGTGGAGAGTGTTCAAGAGATGGAGCCCCACGAGTGTACAACTCACTCTCCATACAGTGCAAATAAGTAATTACAAATAGGTAATTACTAGTGTAGGTACTGAAAATATATGATACACCACAAGGAAAAAGTATCATATAATGCTCAAGTGTGACTATGTTATACATGAAGATATTCAAATGGCAGAAAAGAGACAAGAAATATAGAGGAGATACAATTATGGAAACTACAGAAGTTTAAAAAATTTCTATACCTACATAGGTTGGGAAATGGAGTTTTGCTGAAAGGAACCATGCTTTTTAGGGATAGGCTCTTTGAAATCTACAGTGAAGGAGCAGGAATATGGGTACCCTAAGCCTTGAATATAAAAAGAATGATAGGAAAGAGGAAAGAATGTAAAAAAGCTAAGCAGCTCTGATATGTACAGTGGCTAAGATACTGATGGCACTCCAGCCTGCCAGCATTTGCAAGAAATGAGAGAGAAAGGAACAAGTATAGCAGGACAAGAAAGGGGGAGCAAAGAAACTTTAAACAGAATAGTGTGAACAAGGCAAATGAACATCCAAAACTTTTCCATAAATTCATCAAGTCAGTTGTCAGCTTAAGAGCAACTAATCAGGGTATGGAATTCAGAGGGATAGATTTGTAGAGGATGACATAAAGATAAGTGAGGAAATGAATAACAAGATCAAAAGTGTTTTCACAGTGGAAGACACCCTAGACCCAAAACCAGGAGACAGACTGGGGAGGAAGTTTCAGAAATCAATGAGATGTTTATGAAAGAATTTGATGCAAGACTAGGTACTAGTGATGGGTGATTTGAATGTGAAGGTGAGTAATGTGGCAGTTGAGGGTTTAACTGGGGGCATGGGGTACTCTGTATTATGATTGGAAATGGTGAACAACTTGTGGGGTTGAGTGCTGAAAAAGGATTGGTGATTAGGAATAACTGGTTTAAAAAGAGGGACATAATCAAGTATATGTATGTGAGCAGCAAAGACGGTCAGCAGGCATTACTTGATTACATATTAATTGATGGTTGTGTAAAAGAGAGACTTTTGGATGTAAATGTACCAAGAGGTATAAGAATGGTGAAACAAAGACATTAGTGAAGATATGACATGTACATTTATACACAAACAAACAAGATACAAAAGAACAATTAAGTAAGACGAGGGAGTGTGTTGACTGCCCATGAACTTATTGTTTCTGCCAGTGGAGTGCATGACGCCCATTTACAACAAGAGGGAGACGAGCATAATAAATCATATCATTAATATTACATGTTGGGATACAGGTGACATAATGTGATAAACAAAGATACATAACATGACCTTCCTCCATCTCCCTCCCAGGGTGCTCTAAACTAAAGAGAACTTAGATATCCAGGCCAAGAACTTATCACTTTTGCCAACTGAGTGCATGAAGCACATTCAAACATGAAGGAGACAAGTGTAATACATTGTATCATTAACATTACATGTAGGGATACAAGGGATATAGCATGAAACATAAGATATTTAACAATAACTTCCTCCAAGATGAGCAGCGGGTGGGATGTCTGTTCACTATCTTGTGGGGGCAAGGGTGAAGATTTGTAGAAGTTTTTCGAAAAAAGGAAACATCATCTGTGAGAAGAGAGTGGTGGGAGTGAGTTTGGAAAAGATACTTATGTGGTGGAATGCCAGGAGAGATTGACTGTAGAACAGTAAAAGGTGAGAGTAAATGAAGCAAGGGAAGTGGGTTAGAAATGGGAGGTATTTATAGAAGCGGTGCAGGCATATGTGAGAGATGCAAGTGGCATGTGGGAGGTAAGAAGATTAGAAAGGATAGTGAGTGGTGGGATGGAGAAATAGAGATGCTAGTGAAAGAGAAAAAGAGAGGTGTTTGGGCAATACTTACAGGGAAGGAGCACAAATAAATGCGGGATGTATAAGAGAAAGCATCAGGATGTCAAAAGAAAAAAGCAGGGATTGAAAAGCATGGCAAATAAGAGTTTGGGTGAGTGAGTGTATCAGTTCAACCGCTCCTGTTCTGAGGCCATTCAGGCAAGAGATCAGGCGTATCGGGCATGGAAAACCTTTCCTACCCCTGGCTCCCATTC
>JAYMFT010075990.1:0-28796 GCA_038088735.1 Panulirus argus
ATATATATATATATATATATATATATATATATGTACACGTGCAAATCAAGGTGCTGTCTCGCTAATGTCCTCTTTCGCTGTATTAAGCATAAAATACCAAGTATAGTAATTGCCACCATATCCAATGTGGGAGCCATGATTGTTTTGTTTTGACGAAGCGGAAAATCAGCAGCTGATCGGTTCTGCCCTTGAGACCGAGCGCTGTTGTTCAGATGATAGGAAGTTGCCAGAAACGAGTTACAGGAGAAAATTCTTCACAGGAAATGTCAGCGTTAACACCACTTTTGAAGTAAGTTCAACAGGCTCTATAATCCCTATTAATCTACCATAGGCTGTTTAGATTTAACCATAGCGATGTGTAGGTAAAGGCAAATGGTACAATTATCCGCCCTGACCCCATATTTCTATTGTATTTTCTTGTTTTTTTTGTGTTACAATACCAAAATAACCTGTAAGGTTTTATACTCGCTATAATACGATACAACGTGGGAATTATATTTCCATAGTAATACTTGCGACGTTCGGTAGTGGATGGTATATCTCATAGATGTTACTCACTTTAATCAGAGCAAAATCAGTAAACAAAAGCATTTATATTGTTTAAACTTAAAAGATCGCAATTAATTTACTAGATTTACCTGATAAATGCATTTATTTAGTCCGGCGACGCTGATTCTAAGTGTTGGGTGATTTTTTTTTTTTTCAATGGGAGAGTAGTAAAATAAGAGTGGCGGAACGTCACTCATTTGGAGAACTATATTTAAACGCTATCAGATCAGGTAATCCTGGTAAGAAATATGATCAGTAAATTTGTGGGATTAATTAACGCAATAGTTGTTGAAGAACGTAATAAAACCAGCAGCACTTGGAAAAACATCACCTTACCTTACCTAGCAGTCGAGATTTACTTTTTTTTAATTTTTTGTGCCTTTTAAAATACCAAGACATATAGTGCAAAGCACCGTTGATAGAGGTTAAGCATAGAACAAAAACTGTCAAACAAAAACTGTCCTACACCTTTAAGGCAAAGAGGCTTATATTTCATGGTTTATATTTCATAATTTCTCATATCAGTTATTTTCCTACAGATGTTGGAGAGTTCTAGAAGTACAATGAATTTTCACAATGTGGTCTCCAAAATTATTTACACTAGACTGGTGTGTTGCCTCAAGGCACTTGACATAAGCTTAAGAAATGCTTCTGAATTACAGTGTTTACCCCACAAACAGTTGAAAGTTTGTAGCAAAACTAAAACAGACCCGTTGGGTAATGTCTTCCAATGTCTTTGGGGTCGGTGGAGTATCACTTGTTAGTTTATTGAGAGTAAATTGGGTAAATGTACTCATTTTTTCTTTGACGAGGGTTCCAGCCACTGACATAAGAAAATAATCCTAATCGAGGTCAGGCCATATGTGAAACAAAAATATTAGGCTACGGCATTAGAATAGCATTTTCCCCATCTGTACTTTATGGAGCAAAAAATAAAAGAGCTAGGAAATTACGGAGGAAATCTTCCACCGCCGTGTTACTACCACCAGCGCCTGGATCTCCAGCAGTTTCCCCGATTCAGTTCATAGTTTATGAACACATAACCAGGAAATGGCTGTTATTACTGGAGGGATTTATTCATTTGGAGTATACATTTCCTGGTGGTAAGAATAAATGTTCCTTGGAAAAGAACAAGCGTATGATTATTGTTACTGAAGTTATTATGATAAGATAAATCTTATAAGAAAAAACTTTATTTTTGTACCTTACAGATTATACCTTCATCATATAGAGAATGAGATTTATTCTCTACTTTTTTTAAAGCATATCTTCACAGGCTTGCTACACTCCATCTGAATCATTCATATAATTCAAAAATGGAAACCAGTTTTCTCTTTCGTAATAGCTATTTTGCTGACTGGTTGGCACCAGTGGGTCACAGGTTATTTCCCTTGCTAGTTTATTTTCGACGTAGTTTATTTTCCCTCGCATCACTTCTACGTTACGACAGATGAGATAGGCTTGGATCAGGAGGCCGTGGGCGTAGATATCCGCTTGGGGATTAGGTATGGCTGATAAGTCTGACTGATTTAACCCAACGTTTTGTTACATATACTTCAAGATAGCGAGGGTATAAGCTCACCAGGTACCCCAATGGGCTTCGTGCAGTCGAAAGTAATCTTTTCGCTCATCAGAATTTATTTATTTATGATTATCGACATTTGCAAAAAACTTTATGTAAAATAACTTGAAAATTTGGTAGTAAAGGAAAAGGAAATTAGAACTGTAAAATTACCTTTACTTTTTCGTTGTTATCACGTGTGATTTGGCTGTATTCTTCATTATGCAGAGCACTAAAGAAAAGGATGGGTTTTCATTTACAAACTATAGGTAACCTTTAAACAAGAGAACTGAGAAAAACCTGGTTATAACAAACAATGTTATACAACAATCAATTGATTTAATGATCATTTTGTGAAAACTCTAGTTCTTTTTAAACAGCATCAAGATAAAGAGCCTTCCTAGATATTCTGAAACGCTGTAATCATATAGCTAGGCAACAAAAGCTTACTCAGTACAGCTGTTGCTGGCAGCGGGTCGTGTATTATAGATTTCACGTACAAGTTAAAAAATCCATGACCTTGAATTTTAATCTGATCTCTTTGATCAGCAATGACTGTGTGTAACAACAATAAGCAAATAGTTTAATGACAGAGAAGTTACCTGAAATGCAGGTAACAAACACACGTATGTATATACTAGCACTTTTTTTTTCTCGTGGCAATATTTTAGGACATTCACTTCAATTAACTATATTTTCCCAGCATTCTAACCTACTCTCTTCCAGGCTTACTTAATGTGTTTCATCCAAGTCATATTAGTCTCTTAAATCTCATCTTAAAACATGCAATTAGATAACGCTGTAATCTTCAACATAGAGAGTTACCTGGAAATTTCTTCAGCCTTCATTACTTATGGCTACTAAATTACGAGGTAATGCCTATTCCAGCAAGCAGAGGATGAGAATATCCGACAATATATGCAGTTTCAAACCAAGAAATGAACGGAAACCCCTCAGAGGCAGCATTTTATGTTTTATTTATTTCACCTAAAATGAGGCATTGTACTGATACGGAATATTAATTATACTTGTCACTACCCTCTGAACTTGAATTTTGATGAATATCTTTGATGCATGACTGAGAATTTTTTACTAGTTGAAAACTAAATAATCAATTCGATTAATGTCAGTCAGCTGGGAGATTATAGAGACAAAAGAATACGCGTGGTATGGACGTAAAAATGTTCGTCTCTACACATTTAATTTCGGAGACCTGTCAGTACTGGCGTGGTTCAGGTGAGTGCTCCAGCCCTGAACCTCACCCACTAGAGCCGCTCACCCTTAATTCATCGACTCGCCTAGCGTACAACTGCCTCCCAGTCCGTCTGATGGCCAGACCCTCTATGTCGTAAAGGGCGGCGCACACCGTCACCTCTTGTCCGTTGGGTGACCATCATGGCAACCCTCTTACTACGCGATGCAGTATTGCCACTCTTACCCGGGAGTTCTCACGGTAATGACGCCATCACCACTAGCAATATGTCCACACCCGATTATGTAGTGCCTGCAGGTGTCAACATTGTCTCTTCATATGACTTTTCGCTTGATATAAGCGAGTCACTAAATCTGAAACAAGAATGTTTATACCTTCGTACTTTATGTAATTCAGTATATTAAGCAACAGGACGCTTATGACAGCAGCCACCAATACAGGTGTTATAGCTACATGACCTACTCCATGACCTGCTGCAGTCCGGATCAGGAGCTGCTTCACCTTGTATGATGGGGAATGTTCGAGAGCAACGAACGATCATTGCGCTGGCGTCTGAAACGGAGTTATGTTATGAAGATTTCTCTAATGGATAACCGTGATAACTTGTTTACTCACTTACCGCAAGGAACGAGACTCAAAGAATGCTTTTTATAATGGCATTGATCGGCGATTTACCTATGATTTATACATGAACTTTTTTAATCAGTCGGAAACTTCACCGGTTTTTTTTTGCTGGTGTTGGAGGGTACGATGGCCCAAGACTTAAGATGAGCAAAGAATGTACTTAACGCCTGACCGTTTTCGTAATGAAGGTAAAAGAACGTTAATGATATACTGCCGCAGATCTGACCACGAGACACACTGCAGGGCGTCACCACCAGAATAACAAGTAGCAACGATGGCCCAAGACACTGACTGGATCCGGCTAGCTCCAGTAAAATGAACCAAATTTACGTCATTGTACACCTCAAAGATCTGTGGCTAGGAACGTTAGATGAGATCGCCATCTAGAAAATAGAATGGATCGCTGTTATTTTATGATATAATTCTTTCTGTTACGTCGTGACCCCGCATCTGCGGACCATTTTGATAATATAAGAGAGGGAGACAGTGTGTCTGCATCAATGGGCTACATGTCTTGCCATGCCAATGGGTGGTGAGAGGCGGGTAGTATTGCCGGACTCCGACATGTTGACGCAGACGATTGCTCTTAAACTCTCGCGACCCATATTCACGGTTGAGATGAAGTGGTGAATGTTAGAATAAATTTTGGCAAATGTAAAGTACAGACATAGTTTTATAGATTATTCATATAGCCCAAGGATCCCTTGTACGGGCTCTGGCAGCTCCAGTTGTGCGATACATCCAACCGCAGGACTACTCCTTTTACGTCCTGGACACATCGCCACCAGTTTCCTGATACAACAAACCGGTAGGTCTCCCGGGGACATTATCTATCCTCTGGGAGAAAAAAAGAACATCGGCATGAAGGCCTCGATGTCTGAAATACCCAAAAATATGGAAATTTTATAACATTACAATCTTCATCCCAGCTTTCAATACCATTCTGCAAGTGAATATATGTTGTACTATGTTCTTTGTCAACGAAAATCCTAGGCTCAGACTAGCAACCACTCGCCTCTACAAAGTGTACACTTATAATCCAAAACCGTTTTATTTTTCTATTATTTTAAGGGGAACTTGTTAGAACTCGTAGCTAAAATTCGCGAAGTTGATTCTGTTCGTCCAATATCTGAGGTTAGGCGCAGGATCTCCAGTCAGAGTAGCAAAGATGCTCCAAACATGAGACGTATCGGCCTCAAAATAAAGTGAAGTTCGTAGCGTGAAGCTATATCATATGCAGACAGTGAGTTCACGTAGGGTACTTCAGATAAGGCATGATAACAGATGCTTAACCAGTGGTTGATCTCCCCAATCATGGAGTGAATAACAAGAGCTTGCGGAACAAAAACTGAGCTCCGAACTGAAACTAGAAACGTTATCAAACGTTATTGGCTCTAAGCAACTGATCTGTTAAGAAAGACTAATATTCAGTTAACACTAGAAATCGATATCTACATATCTACATCCTGGGCAGTATATCGGCTGACGAACTTCAAAGGGTGCTCTTCACACTGATGTGGCTCATGGAGTCACGAGTGTTGGAATGCAAGGACTGACCATTACTTAGCATGTTTCTTTTATGTGATACGTTTACACCCATTGCAGTTTACGGTAGGAGTAACGACAATGTCTTTCTCCATGTCTGCTTCAAGAATTACAATCATGGAGCAAAATAAGAAGGAAAAATATATAAATGCATGTAGGCTAAATCTCACGGTCCTGGGGTCAATGAGTCAATAAACCTGTGTACTTTTAGCTAATACATGATTAATGAAATTTTGCTCCGTTATTTGAGATGAATGATATAATGAGTAGGTCGAGGGTCTGATGGGAGTGAGGAAGTGACGGCGATGGTGGTAGTGGTAATGGTGGCAATCGTCGTGACTTGTGGTGTTGGTGGTGGCGGTGGCATTGGCAATCGTGGTGGCAGCGGCGGTCGTAACATCACTATCTTATCTTCGTCCTGTGACGAGAAGCTTGAGATTAGTGGTTTGCTGTGCGTCGAATGGATAAGATTGTTCGGGGTCTGGTTCAACACAGCGTACAAAGAGATTAATAAAACATTTTTTGTATAATCAGAATCATCCCAGTTAGAAATTTGTTCATTAAACGAGTGGATATTGTCCCGTCTGTAATTTGGACATATAGCGCGCTTTAGGATCCACGATAGTCTTCGGTAACCTTAAACGTTTTGTGAATAAGACCCAATTTGCGTTTTATGTAAGAACAACCACATCGTAAGAATAACATTTCCACGATAAATAAGTTTATCACGAAAAACTGTTAATATCACTGAACAGAGAAAAATCAGAGCAATAATATCAACTCGAGGACAGAACTGTAAATTGTGTTCATTGCTGCAACATTTACAGAGAAAAAAGTTTGCGTCACTTGCCAAGTAAGATGATTAGGTTGATTTTCTCCAGATAAAGGCGAGTCATTAAGGACAAAGGCAAAGGCAAACCACCATATGTTTTTTGTGAAGCCCCACGAGACAGATTACCCATGAATGAGGAAGAATTTCAAGTCATTTTTGTGTACACGTTTGAAGTATTTTGGCTGAACAGTATATGTTTATAGCCATTAACCCCTTGACCCCGAAGGATCACTTGAAAAAGGTCAAACCATTATATTTAAAAGTCTTTCTGTCGTGCATAAGGAGTTAAAAACGTGTATAATGGTCTCGTGCATTTTCTACCAGATTTTTTTTTTCATAAGAAACTATTGCCTGTAGTCTGTAGCTGTTTATGTGTATGTAATAATTATTTTTCAAGTAATCTTTAAGATGACTTTTGTTGTTGTAAAAGACTGACTTTTACAATGACATTGAGTTCATAAAAGTTTCGTTTAGTAAATGCAACTGCTGTCAACTCCGCCTGTTTGATGTTTACACCGTGAGTGAAAACACTCTATGACAGTTTTGCAACAATTGTGGTAGTTAAAGGGGAAAAAAAGATCCATGCACTAAATTGCTTAGTGGTATGGGTATATATAACAGCGGTGCAAGAATAGTACGTCGCATGATTCGTACCTTTTGAACCTGGCTAAATATCCGCAACAGTGCGACGTGCGATCTAGAGGTCTGTCTATATTTCGCCATCAGCTCCACTTGTGGTGACGCAATGAAGCTGATGGCCGAGCCAAATGTTAAGGGAAGAATAATACTACGACGCACATGCATTGTATAAAAGAGAGAAAGAGAGAGTAATTGAAAAATAGGTAATGTAAGTCGCAGGAGCTTGAATTATATGGCAAAAACAAATGTCACCGGAATCTCGGTCTCTTTACGTAAAGTGTTTATCAGGAGAGCGCTAAAGCAACTATGCCCAGCTGACATAGACAGCACGGGTGTAGATGAAATGTAGGACGATTATTAGTCAAATCATAGATTTAAAAGCATTACGATTTGAATGTTTGGTAGACAAGGCAAATATTAGTATTGGAATGAGGGAAAATTGACATAAAAGAGATGTGGCAACTATGGGATCAAGAGAGATTGAGACTGATTTGTTGTATATCCGGAAAGGTAGAAAAAATTTGATTAAGAAGCAAATGCTTAACAGCAATTATAGACGGAGATATAAAAACATTTAAATAGATAACAGTAAGTTAAGAAAAGTTGAAACGAGAAATATATAAGTAGGATAGCTGTAAATATCGATAGACTAAAAATAGACAAAGACAAGCTGAAATAGACGAAGATAACGAAAAAGACAGCCCAAAAGATAGCCTGACAGGCGACAGTAAACGCATGGGCTAATTTATGACAGAGAAACATCGCAAACAAAAACATGATACATAAACAAACAAACACAGCTACACTAAGCAGACAGAAAAGTAAATTACCAAGCATATAAACACTGATAGATACGCAAGGACGTAGAAAGACAAAAATAAAGACAAACTGATCGAACGAGTAGCTGAGCCGACACACAGGTTGATCTCATGCGAGACAGACATAGATACGGACAAGATACTTACAAGCAAATTGGCGTAGAAAGACAGACCAATAAGTAAATAAGGCAACAGTTAGATTGAGTTGTAGATCGGCTCTTGATCGATCACAAGGTGTTTTACCAGCTCAGTCTGACCCCATGGTATTGATCTTTAACCTTTATGATAGATATCTTGGTTAGGTTAGGCTTAACAAGTATGTAAATTTGCTGAACCTCTTCCATGACCCAGTTAAGATGAGGGCAGTCACTTCTTTTGGTCAGTGTTTCTGGTGTAGGGCTTTCCGGATTATCAGTGTGTCAGAGATATCCATACTTTTTCATATGCACAAAAAAGACTGAGTAAATATTCATTATAACTTGGATCCATGAAAGAAAGCTTCAGTTAAGTGAAAGATTCGTTGGGCATTAGTTTAGAGACAATTGAAACCTCTGTGCGTATGTTCTTGTTGTCCTTAATCTCAACAGTAAAGTTAAGGAGAGGAAAATTAATGGCTCAGACAATGACAGATAATGTTTAGTAGTGGCGGTGAGAACCCAACACCGACAGTCTCCTGCTGAGACGACGACGGTGCATTTTTTGGCAAAGGCTAGACGTGGCACGGGGCGCAGCGTCAGCCTCTGCCACTTCAGGGTAAACAGCTACATAATCAATTTTGTCGATGAACTAGTCACGAACCGAACTGACCGGCAACTTCTTTACCCAACAATACGATAACTCGAAAGAATGATCGACATGCACATGCGAAAAGGGCAAGATAATGAGGGTGGCTTTGTACGCACAGTGAGTATTAAAAGAAGTGTGTAGGCGTTGGTGGGACATAATGGGTGCCGTGGGAAGTGTGTAGAGTAAAGGTGGCCCCTGAGAACGTGGGCTGGACCACTAACGCCATTCTTGTTGCTGTTGTTGCCGTGCTTCCCTTATTGTTGTGACTGCCCGACTTATGCCCGATGCTGCTGTTGTTGATGCTGATTTTGTTGCTACAATTCGGGATGGGACGTCTCTTTGCGGGTGTTGCCTTGCCGCCGAGATACGTGTGTTTTCGTTGCTGCCTCCCTGCTAATTCTGTTGCTCTTGCTGCAGTGATATGTTGCTGGTATTGCTACCCAGCCTGCACTGTGCTGCTAATATTGTTGGCTATTGCTCGCACTTCTGCTATCATTCGCTGTTGATATTGTTGCCTGGCGACTATATTCTTGTGTCGCTTCCTTCCGTTTACTATTGCGCAGCTACTATTGTTAAATTGCCGAATTCTTTTGGTGTTTTTCCTTTCTTGCTGCTGCTGCTGCTGTTGTTCCACAGCCCTGCTGTTGTTATTCCCTCTGTTGTTGTTGACCTTGTCATTATTGTTGCTCCTAAGCCTACCGTTGTGTATTGCTTGTGTTGATACTAATCCATTAATGTTCATGATGTTATTAACATTGTTTCTTGTTGTTGGTCCCATGCCTAACATTATTATTGCTACCGGTCCTGCTAATAATGTTACTGTTATCAATAGCTTTGTTATTACCCTTATCATTCTCGTTACTGTTACATTTATTGTCGCCAGTGTTGTTGCTGGTGCTGTTTTTCGCTGTCCGTGTTTTATCGTATTCATTACCCTTATCTTATTTATGGTGGTACAGAGGCACAGCAGGTCAGAAACTTTGCCTGGTCAAACTATTACAGATGGTTGTGTGGGTATTCTGAAAACAGTGAATTATATACACTGTGTCAGATGTAAATGGTTCTTCTTGACAGACGAAAACTCATTATTACTCATTAACAAAAGTGCAAAGAATGAACATCAGTTAGACTACTCTACAAGAATTAGGGGAAGAAATAGAAATCTCCGTTTTTATGATAGAAATATTAAGACATCACAAATCTTCATGTTCTAGTGTAAGCGAAAACCATATAAACTGCCCATCATAAGGTAGAGCAGCATTCATTTCCCCTTTTAAAGATGAAGACCAACAAACCTGAAAATATAAATTCTGGCACCTAAAAGTGAGAGGCAGTCACAATCTTGAGTGATTAACAGTTTATCAACATAAAACAAATATTACATTGACCAAACCCTATATGATTTTCCCAAGACGTAATTCATCCAAAGCCTTAAATGTTTAAAGCTGTGTTTAGTTACTAGTGACCTAAATCAGTATAGAGAGTTACATAGAGGTACATAGATATGCAGACCTCACAGACCCAAGGTCCAAGCGATGTGGTCTGGCCTTAACGCTACTCAAAACGATTAGGTTATGTTAGGGGTAAGAGAGAGAGAGAGAGAGTTACATAGATGCATACCCCATACAGACTAAAGGTCCAAGTGAGGTGGTATGACCTTAACACTGCTTAACAAGGTTAGGTTAGGATAGGAGAGAAAGAGTTGCATCGTTGAAGAAATACACATAACACACAGACTCAAGGTCCAAGCGATGTGATCTGGTCTTAACGCTACTTAAAAAATATTAGGTTAGGTTAGGTTAGGTGTCGTGTACATGTTTCTGATCTACATAAATTTTTGCGGTACACCCATGCAGCATTTAGTGTTTGTTTATGTCGATGCATGTATTACCCTGTTTGTTCCTCTCTATATTTGCACGTATTATGATGTATTTTAAAAGGCATGAAATAAGTGTATAATGGATGAAAACTTTCATTTTCGCGTTGCCAAGATAGCTGCTCCCTCCGGTCTTGTCATTCCACAACTGTTGTGCTCTCCGGCAAGGCCGGAGGGTGATGCCTTTCATACACGGGCCTTTACGGTGCCGTATTGAAACAGTCAACCATAATTTCATACAAGGTCTATCTATTCAGCCACCCAAACCTGTATAGCATCCATAAAACCCATCCACCATTCTCTTCACCTTGAACCTTTGTCCTTGTTTGGTATGAGACCCATGACAGATGTCTCTAAAAGAAGTACATACATCCATTTTCCTGTGTAATTGATATCTACTGACAGTATTTGTGTATTGGCTTGAGTGTAGATGAGTAGATGACATCAGTGACACAAATATATGTAAATGCCATCCATTCATTGACATTTTACATAGTTCTTTTGACTGCTATACAGTGTCAAAGGATATTTACTGGTTGCACTGCATTTATTCTCGAGAGATGGCAGAAAACATGGGTAATCAACAGCCTCTGTTGTTGATGCTGCATCTGGTGTGGTCGTTGCCAAGTGTGATGATAATATTAAACAACTGCTGGCTTGAGCGATGCCAAGGTGACTCTTCCTCAGATGGAAAGAGCGATTACAAGAATTTAGTAGTCACGGGACTGACGTATAAAATATTCACGAACATTGACTTATTTTTGCTCGGTTTATTTCTAGTAACTTACAAGTATCCTTGTTAATTTGTAAGGTTTACATTTGGCAAACAGACAATGCTAGCCTGTGTTGTAAATAATTAAATGAACATTGAAATACACACCGTGAATATGTAAACATAATATATTTTCTGATGAAGCAGAAAAATGTTTTGTCTTATCCCGCTTACATCTTTCCCTGCTCAAAAGCATTATATGATAACCCGAAAACTTATTATGATACCGGACGTATTATCGGGGTTCAGGTTCAGTCTTCCCGCTGAAAGTTGTCATCTGCGCGCGCATGACGTCATCATCTGCTTAGATGTATAAATATTTATTTTAAAGCTCTTCATCGTAATTCCTTTAAGTAAACAAGTCTGCTGTGACTTTTTTCTTTTTTCTGTATCAGGAAAAATACATGTATTTTTAGAAAATAATAAATGAATACGGCATACGGTAGATATTTATAACGTTTTGAAAGTCTTATAGGCTACTACATTACTGGAACGTTGTCCGGTCATTTGAAGTCGTGACGTCGGTTACGGCTGCCATCTTGAACAGTCTATGGGGTTGGGCTAGTGTAATAGTGCCTGTGAATCGGTGTTCATCTGCTTTTCTGTGCACCATCTAAGAACTTTGGTTTATATAAAGTGAACTGTGTTAACACTATATCATGGCTGAGACCGATAAGTTAAACATAGACAGCATCATCGCCAGATTATTAGAAGGTAAGAAAGAGGTTGTTTTTCAGTTTGTAGTGGAACTCTGATATTCTTTGCTGAATCTCTACACGCCATCGCAGCTCATTGTAATCTTCACACAGACATGTAGTCTTATTGCACGTTAGAAAATGCGATTGAATTACGTAATCGGAGCTATATTTGTGGTTAGCATATGGAATTATGATAAAAAATAGGGAAATTGAGGTGCAATGAACTGGTGGCCGCCCATTTGCGATAGGTCGTCAGCTGGAGGTTTGAAGGTGAAAGTATCGTTTCAGAAAGGCATATAGATTTAAGCTAGTTATTAGTTGTGTTGGGAAGGTTGCATGAGGGTTAATACGGACGTATGTTATAAACTTGAAGTCTGGTTCGTGGGAAGTGTTGGTAAACAACGGGTGAAATCCAGAAGTATAATTCAAGGTTAATGGTCTACATAAGTTATTTTCGGTTTTGTAGGATCATGAAATGTTTAATTTGCATCCTAAAGCTTTGTGTTGCGTGTTTGGGAATGCGTAGATGTACTCGAAGATGAGGTAGGCATTAATATCCGTGCTCGTCTCTACCACTGATCATGTATATTGCTTTCGGTAATGAATATCTTGCTTTGCACCAATTTAATTGTGTATTTATCTAGTTACTTTATTTAAGAAAAGTCGATATTGTCTTGTATCTTTATGAGTGATCTTGCTTTTATGTATTCAAAGTTTGAACCCCACATTCTGTGAACTTTCTGAAAATATGCAAATCTTTGTAAAATTTATTTGTATCTTACCAACACTAGGACAGTCTTTGGTATGAGTGGATTGAAATTTGCTTCTAGTCAGGTGTTGCAGATTGACAGTACCCTTCGATTATATGGATGTACAGTAGTATCTCTAAATAAGTACATAATGCTTTAGGGAGATAGTAATGTTGTAGGATGATGGATCATAAGGCAGCATGTCCTATGAAAAGAGTCCTTGGAAGAGAAGACCAAAATTTTGAGTTATCACAAGGACTTCAGGGCAGTTAATTAGTATGGTTGACAGAGCCTTGAAAATCAGAAGTTCTCACGTGAAATCAGCCACAGGTTTGCTCTAGGGGCACTGCAACTGCTTCTTTTGAAGGCAGTTTACCAGTTTAGCTCTGCCGCTCATAGTTTTTAATTTTACGTAATGCTAAAGTGCTTAGCAATTACGTTTACATCTTGAATTTAAGCAATGTATTTGATATTATTAAAAGAAGTAATAGGGGTGTGCTGGAGTAGGTGGGGTTAGAGTTAGAAAAGTAAATACACATGAAAATAAACAAAACCTTTGGAAACCTCACTCTTGTCAGGACATAATTAGTCGTATTAAGTTATACCATTCGCGTGTTATTAAGCACCGTCAAAATGGTGTGTGATGTCAACAGACAACAAAGCAGATGACCATGCTATCTCTAACAACAGACTGATTTAGTGTTGGTGTATTTCAGTAGTGTATGAGTTCAAGTGATGGTTTTATGTGTTGATATTTTACAGGTGTAGCTATCTGAAATTTGTAATTTTTTTTTTTTCATTTTTGCTGATATTCACAACCCATTAAAAGCCTGTATTAACCTTACTTTGAAACTAGCTTTGGGAAATGGCTACTTATGATTTATGTGCTGTATAGTTTGTGTTTACAGAAATACCTGCGAATCATGATTTGTAGTATTTTAGGGAATATAATGGAATGTGGACACTTGTTCTGAGCGATAGCTTTTGATGGTACTAATTTGTCCTTTCCTCTGTAGAGGTGATACAAAGTGTGGGTTTCACCTTTAGGTCTTCCTACTCTCACAATTTAAACCCCTCCAAAAAAAATGGATAGAGCTTTGAATTAGAGGGAGATTTTAGGTTAGAACTGCTCCAGATAGAAAGGAATCAATTGATACTACTTTCTGCAAAATATGTCCAATAGAATGCAAGGATGCCTCTGGAAATCCACAATGATTTGCCTACATCTCTGCTCATATCATGACTACATTTGCAAATGACCATCCTGTGGACATGTGAAATGAAACATCCACCTGGTTTGGGTTCTGAGTAGCATTATATTATATTAAAACCTGTGTAAGTGTAGAAAGTCTAAACCCTACCATGTTGTTGATTATACAGTTTTCCAGCATATTGGCCTCCTGCTTGTGACAACACACAGTGTGTCGCCAAAAATAACCATAAACATGGTCTTTTAGAGAAAAATGGAAAAGTGATCGTTGGGTTTATTTGTTATAATGAATAGTGGAACTATACGTAAGATCCAGGAAGAAACTTGCCTACTCCAACTTTCAAGTTGTCTGTCTATCATTTCATTTGGAGTTATGTTTAGAATTATGTAATCATTATTTAATAGAACCCCTCATTTTCCTGCTTCCTCCTAACCCAGAACACTTAAATCATTGTTAACAGAGGAATACATGAGAGTAGAACAAAGATCCCAGATTGAGAAAATGTGCATCTGTGTACTATTATATTACTGTAGTATATTGTATAGAATGGTTTTAAACAAGGCGAGCGCCTTTTGTTTTTTTGTACGATTCCATGAATAGTTTTGATATATAAGGAAAAAAATAGCAGCACTTCAAAAACTGCTTAAGGGATTTTGTGTTTGCGGTTATTGTGTATCAGTTTATCAGAAAATAGACATTTGTCTTCGTGCTTTAGGATCTTTTTACTGCACTCCTGAAATCTTTGGATAAGAAAATGATCATGGTTTTTGGAACAGCACAATTGTTTTGTGTTGCACTGTACTAAATACCCAGATAGCAGATGTTGAGGGATGTGGAAAATGTTAGGTTGAATAATTTTGGAAAAATGTAAAGTATCTATAACTATAAAGCAAAAACAAAATGCCTTTGTGATTGCTTCAATTTATAATTGGGGCCAGTTAATGGATAACTTTCCTTGTTGTGGAGATGCTCTTCACTGGTCTGTGACATGCATCATTATGTTTGAGGGGTAACCAATGGGTTCAGATGTCTATAAATAGATCCAGTATTCTCAGGTTAGATTCCTGGTGCTACTTGAAACTATATGGGAAATTATGTAATGAAATAGGAGAAAAATAATTCACAGAGAAAAAATGGCAGATATGATGTTTGACTCATGCTTTTTGTCTTTTTTTCGCCAAATACCATAAATACATGATGTTGGGATGGATTAGGTTGAGATTGTGATTCATTTATCCCTATGTTTTCTATCCTTTTGGGCCCTCCTCACTTTTGCAGAGGAGTTGAAATTGCATGGGTAGTTTATGTTGTGGGATTCGTAGGTTATAAAACCATATTTTAGGTTCTAGATTCATGTTTTTCAGAGTAATTGACTAGAAAATTGTCAGATTCAGTCAAAATATAAGGAAATAGGACTAAAAGTGTCCCAGATATTACCATCTGATGGTTCTCTGGCCAGTCCATTGATTAACCCAGATGAAGTTGTTGTTATCTAAGAAAATCACAGTAAACTAAGATTATGACCAAAGCCTTATGTATGGCAGTAAACCATATCTACTAGATATTAGTATCCTCAGTTATTTAAAGTGCTGACATTATAAACTGGATACAAGGGTAACCGGATTTAGTTCTCTATTTTTTTTTTCTTTTTCTTTTTTATTCTCAGGAATACTCATGTACTTAAGTCTCTCTTTCTCTTTTTTGAATATCTTTACAAAAAAGAATAAAGGTTTATAAGTTAGTATTACTTTGAATCTGAGTATAACCACAGACCCAGAAATAGTTTCTGAACAAAGGCTTTAGCACACCACAAAAAGTAAACACTCATTAATGGCAATAATAGAAATTATACCAAATGTCAGATTTGAATGCAGTTGATTGAATATCATAACCGGAATTTGTGAGTTTTTTATGGATGAATAGACCTTTTCGATCCTAATAATACTGTTAAATATGTACATTTGCCAATGAAAGAATCAAAACACAGCCACTTATAGACAGTAAAGTACTGTATTGGTTCTAGTTGTTGTCCCAATTTTGAATGATTAGTGGTATGAAATATCTGTGCTCACTTATCAGACAAACTTTTCTGAGCCATTAAGATCACTTATCTGATATACCAAGATTTGACTATTGGACTTTGGAGCTTGATGATGGTTATGTAATAGTATCCCCTGAACCAGATAGTCACTTATGTAATGTAAGATTGATGTAATATGTGTACTCTTTCATGTTATATGTTTATCACTTTCATAAAACAGTGAGTCTGTTGTAGTGCCATGTGCTTTCATACTTGTAATAACCCAAAATATTGAACATTATTAACTTGTTTTGATCTTCCTGAATTTTTTCAGCTTTGTGTTGTGTATAATGGTACTGTTGGTTATAAGTTTCAGGGTATTATTACTATTATTATTCTGTATTTTCAGTGCGAGGGTCTCGGCCTGGAAAGAACGTCCAGTTGACAGAAAATGAAATTCGTGGGCTTTGTTTAAAATCCAGAGAAATCTTCCTCTCACAGCCTATCCTTTTGGAATTGGAAGCTCCTCTCAAAATTTGCGGTGAGTACATGTATTTGATGAATATGTTATTATAGAGTCCTGTTCAACATTGTTGACTCATTTTGAAAAAAATATGTCACTTGCTCATTGTTAGTTAAATATGTTTCAGGGTTTTGCACATAATTTACCTGTTACAGAATTGAAGAATTTTAAGATGTCAGGGGTTTCGCACATAGTTCACCTATGACTGAATTAAAGAATTTTCAAATATATCTCTGAAACTAATGTTTTTAGTAAGCCAATTTTTAAGAGCAAGTATTTATTACAGATCTTGTGTTAAACTCTGGAGTACTTTATTTTGAACTATTTATGGTGTTCCTTTTGGAGAGTAATGTACAGTGGCCTGTGTTGTCTTATAACCTCCATGGAAGTGCACCTTACATCCCATCTGAGATATCCCTTGTTTGTACAAGTTTTCTCTTTGTAGTCCTGTTTCACTGTTGTTTTTCTCCTAATTCTTCTTCTCTTTTCATGGTATTTTTCTGTTTTATGTAATGATTCTTCCTTTGCAGGGTCACTTTTTGTGAATTATATTCTTGATTAAAGATCAACTTGCTCACCTTCAGATTAATTCTGACACTTGTCTCATTATTCTGTACTATACTATTACCATATTCTACATACATGTCTTGCACTTGGGTGTGGGTTCCATTATGCTACTCAGCAACCTCTTTCTTACTAAGAATTTGATTGCTCTTAGGCAATATTTGACAATAGTAACTCCTTTCCAAATGTAAGGTGTGCATTCCAAACTGTAGTGTGTGTTGCCTACTTTGAAAGAATTTGTTGTAAGATGATCTCAAAACCAAATTTAAATTTTGTACAGCACTATGAAACTTGTCCATAATTTTCAAATGCTCTTCATTTGTAAGCTGTACTTATTATTTTGAATTTTCATGTGATGTCATATGAAGGGCATAATTCTCAATCTAACTGAAACATAAGGTTCAGAGACATATTGTTAAATATCTAAATATATCCTGAATTTTAGGTACAAATCACCAGCTTTATGTATTCATATTAAATTTTGATGAAATTTGTAGAGATTGCTCCATTTGTAAGTCCAGCAACAGTTTCATTATGGAGCTACTGTATTTCTAAATATATACTTAACATATCTATCTATCTCTATCTATATCTCTGACTCCTGTTCCAAATGGAACTCCCCCAAAGGGGTGGCCATGGCAATAGTCACCATAACTAGTGAACTCCACTGTAGCTTCTTATCCTTTAGTGCCTCACCCTTAACAGGGCACTGGCAGAGGGCAGCTCTAGTGCAGTGTTTGCTGAGGCATCTACCTAATGTTCCTTTCTGACTACTTCTAATTCTCCTACCAACTACTTCTACCTAATATTTCTACCAAATGTTCCTACCTACTACTTCTATCTACTGCTCCTACCATTTTGCCAAAAGGTAGGGCTAGCACACAGTGTTTACCTCTGGAAAATCTAGAGTTATGAAGAATCCGCCATGTGAGTTAAGTTTTGTCAATGTTTCATATGACAAGGAGAGATTTTATGTTTACAGACAAAATGTCAGTAATCCAAGTGTTAGACAGAAAGAAAAGACAGCAACCTTGGTCAGAGGAGTGCAGCTTGACAACCACTGAAGTGCTGGCTCATCAAGCAGATGTCACTAACCCTCCTGATACCCAGGTAGTACTGGTAATATACCTCCCTGGTCATTGGCTGCCTACCATCTACTACCTACACTGATATTTGTAATATTTAGGTTTCCCACTGTAGACCACAAGGAATATGTCAGAAATTATGAAAAATTATAATTTGACCACCTGATTGTGAAAATGAAAAATGAAAGAAGGCAAAGAAGGCAAACATTTAGAAACAAGAAAAATATTGAAATTATGGTGATTGGTTAGCAGGACTCTGCTGATCAGTGACTGTAGAAGTGTATATAATATGTCTTCTTAGACATCTGTGCTGTATTTAATGTACTTCAGAATTGAGGTGTGCATAAATATATTGTTACTGAGAAATTTTAACATGAAGAATTGATGGTGGAAACCATTTTAAAAACTAGGTTTATATATGTGCTGATTGTAAATGATTCTCTTTATCTACCTCTCCATATCTCTGACAACTATTCCCTCCCAGGAACTCCCTCAAGAGGGTGGCCATGGCAAAAGAGCCCCATAAATGGTCAACTCTGGTGCCACTTCTTAGCATTTAGTGCCTTACCCTTAATAGGTTTCTCACAGAGGGCAACTTTAGCATGGTGTTTGCCGAGACAGCTGCCTATTGTTCTTATTGACTACTCTGTAATGTGTCTACCTTATGTTCCAATGTATTATTTATACTTAATGCTTCTGTCTTGTGTTCCTACTAAGTACTTCTACCTAATGTTTGTACCTTATGCTGTTGCCTCACGTTCCTTTCAACTACTTCTCTATATTGCTCCTACCACTTTTCCAAAAGGCATATCTAGCTCCTATTGCTCACCAGAGGAAAATATAGTAATGGAAAATGATCTGTGTGAGTTAAGTGTTGTCAAGTGTTATGTTGGACAATGAGAGATTGTATGTTTGCGGACAGTGTCATCAGTCCATGTGTGTGTGAGGCAGAAAGTAAAGACAGCTATTTGGGTCAGAGGAGTGTAACGTAAAAACCACTGAAAGTAGATTATTCTATCCATTTAGGCTTTCTTCAACAGTAAATATGGCACAGCTTGTTGCACCTCATATTAGCAGTTCTGCTGTGATTAAGTATATTTCTTGCTGGGAATTTTCTCAGTCATGCTTTCTGCCTATTTCATAACAAAGTTACCTTTTGGAGCAACTTGTTTTTCTGATTGATTAAAAGTGGCTTAGCCCACATACAACATACTGAACAACTCCAATCTTCGTGTGGTTTAGTTGTAACCTGGCTCACTTTCTCTCAGCATGTATACTGCCTTACAAAGAACATTGCAGGTAAGGACATTTTACCATCTTTATAAACCATTACCTCAGTTTTAAACTACTGTGAATGAATGCCAGGGAGTTTTACATTTACTACCCAAGTAATAAATCTACTATATTGCGTTATATTTTGTCATCTGCTTTTACATAACTTAGAAATCTGAATATGTACTCTTAAACTTATCTTCTCAAATTAGAAAGCATTAATAGACTGAAAGTTATATGATTTTACAATCTCTTATTTAGATAATTCTTATTCCTTCCCTAGATATTTTGTTTTTGTTGTATCAATCAGTCCTACCTTATACTAAACTGCCTAAGTTTATATTTGATCCCAATGTAGTACTTTTACATGGGAATTGTCCCTGTTTTTTGTTCAATCTATTGGTATTTTGAAGTCTTTCTAATAGGTCATACTCATGGTATCCATTCTGATGATGTTTCACCTCTTCTTACCATGTTAACTTAATCAAGTTTGGCTGAAAGCCTTTCTTAATTTGGAAAGGTTTAAACCTTTGCACAACAGGATTTAGCAATATCGGCACTGTAAAAGTGATATAGGCCAGCAGTAGATCTCGTGTATTTGGTTGATTAACGTTAGCTGAATGTGGCTTTTTTCATGATGTAGATTACAGCATCCATAAGTATTTTTCAGTGGTACTAGGCAGTGACTGGTTTCCCGTTCGTTGCCAGCAACCAGTGCCATTTTTACCTTGGGATCTGTCTTACTGTTGGCATAACTCCAAAAGAAGCGAGACATGGAACTATTTCAGAATAAGGTTGTTTATTTTTTTGAGTTGGGTGGATCTGCTGATTCTTTGGAAGTTTGGTTAAGTAGATTAATACATTTTCAAATACTTATTCTTACATCAAGATGACTCTCTCTCTCTCTCTCTCTCTCTCTCCAAGTGTAATAAAATCAATCAAGTATAATAAAATAAAATAAATATATATATATATTTATATGTATGTATGTATATAAGATATTAGCTCATCAGCAGAGTATGAGAAATGGGAATTACATACAAAATTACTTCTTTTTTTATGAAATTGAGGATGAGAAGCTTACATTCAAGCAAAAGTGAATAAACTATGTTGTATCAAAAAACTTAATGATGTAAAAGTTGGAGCCCCTTTCTGGACCTTGATCTCAATTGACAACTACAGTTTTTAGATTTTATATGCTGTTTACAATGGATGGAGACCAACTGAGAGAGGATTCATAGTGCAGGTAGTTAAAAGCAAAAAGGCTTGCTATAAAATTGAGGAATGAAGGTAAGTAGAATGATAATACAAGACTATGCATGTTAATAATTCCTAGAAACACACCTTGGAATCTTTATGTTCTTTGAATGTTAGATATGAATGTAGATGTTGGTTCCACTAAACAGATGAATTTTAGTGTGTTAACTGAAAAGTAATAACACAGTGGACAGAGGAAAAGGATGTGTAAATGTTGTACAGAGGCTGTATGTATCTTATTCACCTTTTTAAACTGAGTGGAATAATGATGATAGATGAAATCTTGAAAATGACCAAAGTTCATTTCAACCATCTCCAGTACCTATAGTTTATTTTTAAGGAAAAATTTCACAATTCGAAAAAGTAATTTTTTTGTCAGAATGAGGCAGTACCTTTATATTCAGTTGTTTGATTAGTCTTTTTCACAAGAAACTGAACAACATTTTAAGATCTAGAATGCTGTAAGGGAGTGGTTTCTGTGCCAAGGCTAGTTATCATCACTTTATTTTTAGTCACTTCATGTTTGTCTTGGCTGTATGTTAGTGCCAACTTTCTTTTTTTTTATATATATATTTTGAAAGTTTTGGGCCTGTTTGTTGACTCCACCAGTTGCCTTTTTTTACAAAGTAGATTTGTGCATATACATGCTGTCTGGTGGTGTGTTTTTCATAGAGGGATTATTAAAAAAGTCTAGACATTGATGTCACTGTATCTGAAACTGGTGTGGAGTGCAGGTGGGAACAAGGTAGTGTACACATGAAAAATCTTGTTGGCCTGGTCACCAGTTTTCACCTTTAAGTGTTAAACATGGAAGACTTTGTAACAAGGGAAAAATATGGACAATAAATTTATCGAAAAAAAGAAAAAATACTGAAGTGTTATTCAAGTCTTGACACTTCATAGTATTCCAGTTGAAAATATCAGAATGTTTCACAAATGTCTTGGGGAAATATTTGATAAGATTTGATGGGTTACTGTGGTTACATAGGAGTGCGAGCTGATTATTATGTAGGTGTAGAAGCTGCTGCTTTTACAAATAGCCTGACTAATTAGATAAACAGTAACTGTAGTATGGCTCAAGACAAAGCTGTAATGGTGGAGACAAGGCTCTAGAATGGAAATATGTATTTAAGGCAATACTTGTCCATACCCATCTGGAAACTTTCATTAATGTCTTTAGAAAGCATTTTCATCCAATGGGATATATATATCCATGTAGATTACATTTTTTATTCATGTATTTTAAACCTGTTTCTATTGCTCTACCTTTTCGATCAACCATTTTTTCACTTGTTTAGAGCCACACTAGTTTGCTTAACTTTCAGTGTTTCCATATCCTCTGATGGTTGATATAACGAATCTTGCCTTTCCGCAGTATTATATATCTATTTCCTTCTGACATGCTTTAATATGTATCAAATACAACCATCTTGCAGACTTATTGGAATTATATTCATTGCTTACAAGTTCACAGTTCCTCATATATACCTCTTAATTAATCTGTACCGGCTTGGATTCAAATCGGTATGATAAAAGAAGCAGAAAGCATTTTTGAGGTGGTACAGGCAGTTAGGCCCACACTCTACCTTTGAAGTGGAAACTGTTACACGGATATAGACAAATTTCTTTTGAGATATGTTAGGTAAGTAAGGCGATTGCTGGCCATCTTAGGTTGGCTAGTGTCTTCTCGTTGGTTACTGTGAGGTTATAGATGTGTGATGAATTGGTTACCGGAGTAAGTCGTTCGATACGATAGTCCGGTAATTTATTCCTAGCCGGTCGCCTTCGCCTGTCCCCCGCATAACTTGGCGCACCTGTAGATAATGACAGGTCCCCGAAGAAAGCTCATGCATGTAACTTTTGATATGAAAAGACGAGGGCTTTGTTTCTTGGCTTATATTATCAAGAAGGACAGAGTGTAGTGTATATACTTCAGGTGTTTGCGTTCGAGAGGGGCACGGGTGGGGCTGGGGCACCCGGCTGTGAATCAGGCAAGCGAGGGATAGTCTCATGAACGAACGGTGTGGTTATCCTTGGCATTATCGGTGTTAAACTCGAGCTGTCGTGGCGGGGGGGGGGCCTTCATTTTCTCGCTCCCATCTTTCTGTTGCTTCACCTTGAAGGATTCGGATTTCATTGATAAATCACATCGGATTAGAGGTTAGAAGGTTCGTAACTGACATAGAAGGTTCGTAACTGACAAAGGAAACAGGTATTGGAAACTCTAAACAAAGACATGCATTAAAGCAGCAGTGGCATGGGCGAGTAATTTGCTCACCGAACCGGAAGGGGGTGTAGTTGCCGACTTGAATGGAGAAGTTTTATGTGATGAGAACAGGAAGTAAAGATACCACGAGGTGTACAAGGGCAGTTTCGGGAAGGTCAGGGAGACAGCCACAGACGATACGGATGCTGGCGGCGGCTAGGCTATGCTGCTTATAATTTTACTCGAGGTTGTATCGCGCGATAGTGTGGATGAAGGTCATACGGCAGAGGGTTAGTGAAGGCACAAGCAGTGAAGGCACAAGCACAGCGCGCGTACAGGGTCCTCTGCTTTACATTGATGCTGGTTATAGTAGATCAAGCAAGACTAAATGGACGCTCATAAAGAATTAATGGCGGGGAGTTTAATATATATATATATATATATATATATATATATATATATATATATAGGTAATTCTTACGTGGTCCTACTATGTCTCCAGTGCTTGGCTTCATCCGGCAGCTGAGCACGAATGAGACTTTCGTCAGCTGATGATGCAAACTCGCCAGGGTTGACTTTCCATCCACGGTTTAGGCTTAAGCAAGCGGAGCCCTATGAAACGTGTAGAGTAAGCACACATGAATACGTACATGCGCACATAAATACGCACACCAATATCTCACGTACGTGTTACACTGTATTTACATTTTTATGCACTTTGTTCTACACACGATATATATATATATATATATATATATATATATATATATATATATATATAATCAGTTTACATCATTTGCCTATTTGTGTATCTACACCAAAGTGGGGAAAGGACGGCAGGGTTCGCCAGGCTGCCCGGGCCGGAATTAGAACCAGTACACGCTGGTATATAGCCAGTAGCACAATTAGTATTGGTGTGCGGGTATAATTATCCTGTTAGAGCTTGACTAGCAAAACACGGGGGGGGGGGACTGTCGTAATCTAGGTAGATGTTGCAGAAGCCGAGGAAGAGTGCGGTCGGTTAAAACTAGATGTCTGTGCAATGGGAACAACTCTGGTAAATTTGACAGGCAACTTTTTGATAAACTGATACAGATGCGTAGTATTTTTTTCTTTGATATATATGGAATAAACGTAACTTTTATCGTCTGATGGTACCATAACAATGGTGTAGGCCGCTGCTGCTTTTAAACGTTTTGGGGTTGGGCTGTGAGAGACAAAAGCTGAGCACCTGATACCAGGGGTTGAACTTCTGGTAACCGGTCATGGATGTCACCGAGTGGGTAAGATCACCCCTGGAAGTTTTGACCCCTAGGACGTGTCACCTCACCTTAGGCCTTAATGTGGAGTTGACCTTGGGAGTTGTGGCTCATGCCTCCACCGGTACTACCACACCGTGGCCCGTAGTATGGGGGCCATGCCTGGGATTTGTGGCCCTTAGCACCACGACCTGTCTCTGACCCTTAAAGGTTAGGGGCCATGCTTAAGATTTGTTGCCCATAGCACCACGATCTTACCCTGACTTCTTGAGCGTTAGGGGCCACGCTTTGGGATTTGTGACGCGTATCTTCACTTCACCTTAACCCTTAATGTCAGGGCCATGCCAGAAAATTATGACTCTTTAATACCCCCCAGCAGGAGCAGCTTACAGTGGCTCTCTCTCTGCCTGAGGATGAGGCCTGGGGTGCTAGAGTTGAGTCCATAGCAACTCTAATGTATTTCGATCAGCTAGCCATCTGGTGTACGTCATGGTTATATACCGATACGAACTGAATTGGCTACAGCGGGTGGTCTTTTCCTCATTCTTATTACTGCATGGCGGGAGAAAGGCAGTGTTTTGGGAATGTGTTATATCACCGGTGGGAGCGAGGCTCTACGTACCTTCCTTGTACTCGTGTGCCACAGAGACTCCGCTCTCAGGGATTGTAAGATTTTCAACAACCTGAGGCTTGTTTGCCGGACTCTCCCTGCTTGTGGTTACACAGTGATCGAAAAGTTAGTTTCAGCGAGGCTGTGGTATCTTCAGTCGGCGAAAGGGAGCACAGTCTTACCCCTGGAGCTTTTCGCCTCAGAGTCCAAAATTTCCAAGCATCTGTTAGAAGAGAAGCCTCGAAGCTGCAGTAGTCCCATAAAAGGGGTCGTATTGTTGTATGTTATTGATGATGATAAGATAAAGCAGTCTGAGTATTGGAGGATGGCAAATGTTTGATAGTTTTCAGTCCTGTAAGTCTGGAACAAATAGTTGTAAACAAGCGTTCGACTCCTTCACTTGGCTCTCCTTTCTGAAGGGCTGTGTCGTAGGAGAGGAGGGTTTTGCTACGATTTCCCCATTCTGATGGAATTATCGTTCATTTGCGTGGGTTCTGAAGATGGTCGCAGTTGGTGCCGTGGGAGTGTAAACTTGCTGAAGCGGCATCGGGCTAATGATGGTTAATTTTAATGTCAGAGTCGGAGAATTGGGTGGGGAGCCTTGTAACGAGAGGGGAGGCGTTTAATAACACTTGGAACTGTGTGATTAGTCGCGCTGGTAACTTTCCAGGAACCTCCACGTTATTCAAATATTTTTGTGTTCAAGCTCGCTATGAATTTTTTACTTCCCTCTTAATGTCGTAAAAGGTCGTGCACCAGTTTGCCATTGTTAAAATGTCGTGCACTCGTTTACTATTGTTGAAAGGTCGTGCACTACTTTACTACTTCTCTGGGACATACTCGTTTTACTGCTGATGGTTTTGTTAATTGCTCTCAAAGCTGCAACGAGGCTAACGTTAATCTTCACCATGACTATATAAACACTTTGTTTATGATAGCCTGGTCATGGTAATCCAAAGGGTTTGTAGAGTGCAGCAGGGGTTGAAGTGGCGAGCGGTCTCTCTGTCAGATTTATTGTGAAATTCTAGGGCTCGTTACTGCTACCCCTCCACTCCCAAACTTTTCTTGATGCACACTGCTTTTCACAGTAACGCGTCTCCAGCCTCCACAGTGCCTGTCAAGCTCTCGGGAGCGAGATAATCTTGCCAGCCCATCATTGTTGTCCATACCTCACCAAAAGTAAATACCCCCAACGTATTTCCCCCCCCCTCCCCCACCCCATTTGTGATATCAACACCCTGGTGTCGGCTGATGACCTGTGTACACAGTCTTCTACATACAACACACGTCCGCACCATTCCTAACTTCTCTCCTCTTCCATGTCTTTCGGGTTTAATATATTAACGTAAGGCATCCGTGCTTCCACTGCGCTCAGAAGAATGGTTAATCTTGAAATCAGTAGCGAGTTAAACCTTCACCTTCTGGTGATTCAGTCCTGTCCGAGGCTGATGGGGGTAAAAAGTTGACGGTTTGAACTCCCTCCCCGCCACCTACACACACACACACACATTACACTATTTTTGGGAAACCTTCCTCTCTCTCTATTGATGAGCTTCACTATGGACATATTATTCGCATTAAAAGGAAGAACTGGAGGGCGATCAAAACATATGAACGTAGATCTGCGACCACACATATGAAATCTGGGTTCGTTCATTGTTAGTTCTTGCAAAGGTTACGAGAGTGTCGTTCAAGGTCTGTGTCACACGGTAATATAAAGCTGACACTGAAAACCTGCTGCTCTAATTTCATTCACTTCCTTTGCACAAATAGATTAGTCAAGAGATGGACACTGATATTGTGGCTTCTGTTTTGGTTTGCACTTGGGCCCTCACACTCAAAATTAATATTGTGGAACAGGTGTCAGTATTTTAGATCGTGTAACCCAAAAGTTTTACAGGGCCCCTACAGCTCCTAGGCTGCTCCGCACTCAAGAGCAGGGAAAATATGAAATCAGCAAAGAAAAAATAGTGGTTGTTCTTGTATACAGTATAAAAGGATGCCTAGTAAAGTAATCTCGCCAAAAGGTTTTGTGATATATTGTAATCGTACAAATGTTTCATTTGCCTCCGTTAGTAAGATGGTCAAAACTTGTGTTTTGCTTTGTCTTTGTTTTGCGTCACGGGACGTTGTCGTAAAGGAAGGATGTGTTACTCAGAGCGTCGCATGTTTAAAAGGAGAGTCTGACGTCTAGCCATTATGTTGTATATTCGACATCTAGCCATTATGTTGTATATTCTCGGTGTATGTTGTTGGCCTGATTATTAATTAGATCTTACATCGCTTTCTTTATGTTTTCCGGATGTGGTTTTATCTCGCCCTGATCAGGCAGCAGCTTTGTCGAGTGGTTCACAAGCTCCACTTTCATCTATTTTTTTTTTCTTTAAGAAGATATATCCTCAGAATGATATCATGGTTGAGCCCGGATAGACCAGTGCCTCTCACACATGTTTGTAAGTGCATTTCCAGTCCGAACATCGGTCGTTAGTGTGTGTATTTTCCCAAGGAGCCTGAAACGTTTTGTCTGATGTGAAAGTTCAAGTCACTCTCTGTACCATATTGAGGACTCTTTTGTTTCCGAAAGCTTGTATTTGGGTCAAGGGACTTGGTTGGCCTTGCTGATGGTCACGGATACACTCACACATACGGCAATGCAACGCATGACGTGCTTCTGTCACGAGTTTTACGAATGATGTGTGCTTCTTGCGCGGCATCCGTCGTTTGGCATGAGGGATGGATACGTATCGTCAGGGGTTCGATACCAGCCGATGAGGGATAGCTGTAGTGCCATTTGGTCTTCGGGAGTACCTGGATGTTTGGCACGACTTGTTTTGTATTTGTCATAGCTTCCATACCCCGTAGTCGGAGGATGGGCCATGATGCCATGACTGTTAATCGCCCTACACTGGCTGGATGATGCGAACACCCCCGCACTTCGACACGGTAAGCAGATACCGGAGCGGCCCCTCGGCCACGCAAGGCTGAGAGTCTGTTTAGGAAATCTGCCTCTTGCGTCTGGTCTGGTACCGACTCGTATGATGGCTTGCTCACGTGGCGCATGGAAAAAAAGGAATAAAAAGTCACGGACGGGTACTTTGCGATAATGACTTATATACGATACGTACACCTTGGAGCGTGTCCTTGTATACTTGGTTGAACGTTAACCTTGGCTGCTGTATTTTATGGTACTTAGCATTGGGCCGTTAGGACCTGTTTTTATCTGTCTTTTTATTTACATTATTTACGTGCTCTTCATTGCGTAAGCATCCTCACTGTAGTACGTGTTGTGCTGCGCGTTTGGATTTGAGTGGATGAACTGAAGACGCAATAGTGAACGCACAGCGTTTACCCGTTTTTTAATGAGACGTACATAATTAAGAAATTTGTTCACATGCAATTGGAGAGAGCGAAGGTGATGGACGGAACGTGGTAGAGGGAGTCGTACACGCTGTTATTGAGACTGTGATGACGACGACGGGTGACGGCGGCAAGAGGCGAGCGAGCGTTTCTCGGGAAAGTGGAAAGCGGAGGGAAAAGTCGTGCTCCTCCGCTCAGGCGTGAACGACTGGCTGCTCCTGCTCCTCCTCCTCCTCCAGGCCGCCTTTATTCTTTGTTGCTGCACCGTGATGGTGTCATTTTCTCTATATTTATTGTTCCTTCATGGTGTTTTGTGTCCATTCTCGTCTCGTGTTATCCTTTTGTCCCGTTTGCGCTCGTTCCTGCCGTGGGAGGTGTGACTAGTGTGCGCAGCTCCGGCAAGCCATCGTGAACGCGTGCGACCCTTGACCCTAATGACGCCGTGTTGGGGTTCCGTTTCAGGTCCTCTCTGTACGACCGGAGTCTCTGTGGACACCACCGCCACCAGGTACCTGCTTATTAGCATTCCGTCCACGGCGGGTCTACAGTAATTACCTGCTTGTACTGTACGGTCGAGGGAGTTCCTCTCTCCTGTGGCCCCATGTCTTAGACTTCCTTTCTTTATTTATAACTTCTTAAACTTCTCTGTGTTGTCCACATTCTCTTATCTCATTCCTTTCATCCACAACTTGAATATTCAGTGTGCAAAACACACACACAAACATATATATATATATATATATATATATATATATATATATATATATCTC